>JADLZK010009283.1:0-59646 GCA_015847255.1 Hyparrhenia diplandra | reverse complement strand
ATCTAAAGCCGATCGAGCACGCATCAAATTTGTGGCCAAGGACGATCAAATTCGTGGTCGGGCGATCGCTAGACGGCGTGGGGCGTAAGTATCACTGCTTAACGCTGGTATCGGCGCCGGCGACGGCAAGACGATCGGACAAGCGACCCTGACGCTTACAACAGAAGTGCAAGTGTGCAACTATGGCACCAAATGAGAAGAGTAGATATGTGATGAAAGGTATTTTTTACTTCAAAAATTAGATATCAGTGGTTTAATTTGATTTCTATTATATCTACTTTCCGCAAAATAATATATTTATATACACGTAAATGTTCTAAGGTGTGTATGTGTAGTTATATATCTAATTGCCCTTTACAGACCCGCCACACTTAAAAATAATTCTTGCCTCCGCCACGGGTTGATCGCCTTCGGTGGCTCCACAGTTGGACAACAAAACAAGCCAAGAGACATGTTGCACAACACACTTTCATGCAATGATTAGTACCCAAAACTTAACCAAAGCTTGATCATCACCTGGCAATTACTCATCATCAATCGACACACATGAACAACACATATCAACCTGTTTCCGTATGTTTTCATCCTTTGCACACTAGAAACAACCGATACAGTAGAGAAGAGATGCTGCAGTAGTGTTATTTTTTTGATTTTCAGGATACAAGCACCCGTGATATTGAATAAAAACCAGGACTAAATTAGAGCAGAGAATTTTGTGGATATATATCCCAACTTGGTATGCAACAACAAGCAAGCTACACGACACAGGTATCCACAAGGAAGTTGCTGGCGTGAGATGCTGCCACTAGTGCATGGACACTAGTATGAAATTACAAGAGACATGGCGCGTGTTTCACCAGCAAGGCAATAATGTACCTGCAGCTGCTTGACTGGCTGACTCCAAAATACGAGACAGGCTCAGGTGGGCATTCAGAATAGAAATTAATAGACATGGCGCATGCATCTACTACCTGCTTGTACTATGGAGTATGGACAGTAGGAGTACGTACTAGCATCTTGATGCCTTCCTTGGTGATTGGAGTGGATATTTTTGGTAAAGTTTTCGTCGATGAACCGTCGGCTTTGGCGTTATCTTGTTTGTTAATATTTACAGCGGCAAGGGGTTACAGTTTGCCATTCGTATTATCGATCCGATCTAAAAATAATGGTTGGCACACCCTGCTGCCTGCTGCCACATGCGCGTACGCGTTGCCTACTTTTGCAGGAGTACCAAGGAACAAGGGAGCACAAATTCACTACCTAACAAAATCGGTTGTGTCGGCATGGGCCAGTAGCAGTGCCGATCTTTTTTCCCACAAAGGTTAACCTGAGTTACATTAGCATGAAAGCAATGAAATTACAATATATAGTTTGTGTATCAGGCACGAAAAAGTGCATCTGTCCAACTGCTATGAATACAGAGGGTTCAAACCAGTTGACACCAAACGACCTACTAATCTTAAACGATTTAGACAGCAACCAGAGGCGTTCAAGCACCAATCCTCACCTTTCCAAGACCCGGGCCACAATTTAGATTTTACAGGCCTGATCGGGCGGCAAAACAGCAACGCAGGCTGTGCACAACCGAGGACCAAAAAGGAACCTAACATAGAGACTCTAATTAACCAGCATAGGGAACCAACTGACGTACGTTTCATCCATGATGCATCTGTATATCCTGCTTGTGGAATGAGAGGGGCCGGCATCTTCACAAATTCCGCTCCTTGAATAACCTGTTTCTTCAAGCTCTATTAACATACAATCTCGATAGGAGATTTCACTCTTTCTTGTCAAAACAGACAGCTTAGTTGGCCAAATAGCCCAACAGACCGCAGGCAAGCCCACTGTGTGCATCTGACCCTGGGGGAGGATGTCGGAGATCGACCCACAGTACTCATCCAAACTCCCAGGTCTACACAGTCAGCACAAATTCACTCACCTAACAAAATCGGTTGTGTCGGCATTGGCCAGTAGCAGTGCCGATCTGTCTTAAATTTGGTACGTACTGGTGTTGGAAGCGAAGGAGTATCTTCAACTGTTGGTGGACTCGAAGATCCAGAAGGTAAAAAAGAGTGTGCAACAGAGTAGATTATGAACTTGCCAACCTTATCAACTTGGAATGTAATTCTATGTCTAGCTATATAAAGCTTTCTTTTACCTCCGAAAAAAAAAATCAGCTGTGCATATTAATCCTGTCACTGTTGAAGAGTAATGGCAAGGTAGACAATGGTACATGATCATAGGTAGACAAATTGTCATCTGTCAACTGTTATGATTGCGCCTCACATTTTCTGAAAATAATGAGAATGTGGTACTGAAATTACAGTTGTCCACGACCATGCATGATCTCAGGACGTAGCTAGCTCATTGTTAATTATGATGATGGGGCGCATGCATGCATGGCATGTGCATGGTGCAGTGGGCATTAATTATTCAAGTGACACGTACTGGTGTTTCTCTATTATGTCTATCTGGACGGAAAAAAAATCTGAATAAGTGGCTGTTCAATTGTACGTTATACGTGCGAACTAATCCTATATCAATCGGTGAGGTTTCATGTGGTGAAACCTACTCACCTAAATTTGAGTCCTCAATTTGGCATAGGTGTTTGTATTTTCTCTAGATTTATTTTTTTTTAAAAAAAAAGTAAATGTTTATGCATTCCATAATAGACAACGTCCTCATCGACAATAATTATGAATAACAATACACATATAATAATACACACATACATACACAACACATAATATTATTAATAATATTATTATTATTATTATTATTATTATTATTATTATTATTATTATTACTACTATTATTACTACTATTACTACTATTACTCTAAGCGAGTAGTAGAAGTAGGGAGCGGTAGTAGGAGTAGTAGCAGCAAAGAACAGTAGGAGGAGTAGTAGTAATAGCTTTATTATTATTATTGTTGTTGTTATTGTTATTGTTGTTATTATTGTTATTGTTATTGTTGTTTTAGGAGGAGTAGAAGGAGTAGTAGTAATAGCGGTATTATTATTATTATTATTATTATTATTATTATTGTTTGTTGTTATTGTTGTTATTATTATTATTATTATTATTATTATTATTATTATTATTATTATTATTATTATTATTGTTATTGTTATTGTTATTATTATCGTTACTATGCTTCTCACGCTAAAGTGGCTGGATCTACTTTAAATGGCTATACCACATCAAAATTTCTACATATAATTCGATAAAACCTACCCCGTCCATTTCAAATAATAAATCATCTTAACTTTCGAGAATCAAATCATATCAAGTTTGATCAAAATTATAGAAATTAAAATTATGACATCAAATAGGTATAATATGAAAATATAATTAATGAAGAATCTAATTATGCTTATTCGGTATCATAAATGTTACGCTACTTATTCAGTGTCTTGAGACTCCTACTACACTTGGTCACAGGTCCTTTTTCAACCCTACTCACTAATCATTTGATGGAATTGGGGGTGACTGGGAGATGGGTGTTCATTATCACTAGTAACGAAATGATTTTGCGAAAGCACTTGCAAAATCTTTTCGTGGCGGGCACTTTTTTTTGCCCGTCACTTTAAAATACCCCTCTGTCACGTCCAAATTTTTCTTTACGTGGCGGGCGTTTTTTGCCCTGTCACGGGAAGATTTTTTGCGTGGCGGGCATCCACGCAAAATAAAATCTTTACGTGGCGGGCGTGTTAAGGCCCGCCACGAAATCTTAAAAGCGTCCTGTCAAAAATTAGTGGCTCAACAAAAGGAAGCCCATTTCAGTTGTCTTACCGGGCTTATATAAATTAGCAAGTTAGGTTAGAGAGCCTCACTCCCAGCCGCCTCCCTCTCACACGGCGCTCCCTCTCCCATTCCCTCTCCCAACCGCTCCCTCCTCCCAACCGCTCACAAGGCGCGCCCCGCATCGGTCCGCCCCTCCTCCCTCCTCCCAACCCGCCATGCGCCCGCATGGTTGGCCTCCCCGCAGATGTGTGCGCCGCAGTCCGTCGCACCCCTCGCATGCTTTGAACTACGTAACACCGAGAGTGTATTTGTGACTAAGATGGAGTTTCTTAATTTCAATGTTATCATGGTTGAGGTGGTTCTCAATCGCTTTGATAAGGATGAATACCCATCGCATGTAGTTGCTTCAGTTGGACTCTCTCAAGCAAATGGGTCAATGTCAAGTACCAAAAGTCATTAAATCATAGTCCATAACTATGGTTTGAAGATCAAAATTGGTCCTAAAGACAAGTAGGTCCTAAAGACTTGATCCAATATTGTTGTACTTTTTTTTCCTAATGACTTTTTTTTTTTTCATTTTATTTTCTCATTTTTTAACGAGACAACAGGTGCAATACAACCTACGCTTTGCAATGTACTCTTTTCTCCTACTTTTTCCCTTTTGGGCTTTTAGGGGTAGTTTTTATGAGCTATGCATATAGTAGCGCCATTTGGCCAAGCTGAACTGTTTCAAATTGTTTAAGGAGCAAATCACTATATGGTACGTATGGGAGTGAGAATAAAACAAATGGGAGAGGAATCTCGATAAACAATTGATAGGTTGCTTCCTCCTATAAAAAAGTAAATGGGAGAGGAGTCACGACAAACAACTCATTGGTTGCAACCTCCTATAAAAGGAGAGCCGCCCTAGGAGAAATCACTATGTTACAATGCAAGAAAGATTTTAAACATGGCTCTCAATTGTTAGAGCCAAATGAAGAATAGAAAGAGAAAATGAATATGGCATGTTGTATTCTTGAGTTAAATGTGCGATTTTTCCCCTTTCATGAATGCTTTTTACTCTCCCTCTATCCTAATTATGTCGCTTTGGCATCTTAGTAGGTACAACAGAAGTCTCAAAGAACATGGACACTTCTGGGTTTGTCCAGATGCATGGTAGGGGCTATGAATGCGACATTGAAATCCAATACCCGAAGCCAGCCATAGCGGGATAGAGGGGAGTAGAATTGTACAATTGGACAAAGAACGCCCCTTTTACATTATTTTGGTTATTATACTATACGCCTTCTTGAGGGTGTACTGTTTTAGGCATTGTTTGGTTGATCAAACGGTTCCGATAATAGGTGGGATCAAGAAACGCCGTTGAACAAAGATATAGGTGAAACATTTCTTCTTGAAATGGTTCCGATCGATTGGTACTTTGCTTCCTATTAACACCTAATGATTCTCGATTTTGTAGCCTAATGGTATTCTGATACACCATCATCAAACTTTTCTCAAGAAATCTAGTTTTAAACGTTTCTACAAGAATCTTTATACCTACCAAAGGGCCCTATACAAATCGAGACTCATTATCCCTAATGAAAAAATCAAAATGTCTATTTTACGCCCTTTAAAATGTCGCTTGGGCTTGGTTTCCCTACACTATCAAAGATACCATTTTCAATTCTCAAACTTTGTATCTAGGGCAATTGAAGTGTGTAATCGCCCTCAAACTTCTTTTCAACTCAACCTAATTTGTCCCTAGGAATACCACCCATGATTAAAAGAAAAAAATAATATTTGGATAAAAAAAAACTTCATTAGTGAACAATCTTAAATTCTTTTTAGTGTTCATTAGTAATTCTAACATATGTTGTTTTAAATGTCATTGTATAATGATACTATATGTATATCCTACTACATTGCTTTTATAGTAGTCATTATAGTTGCTAGAGACGCTACTTATTAGTATCTAGAGAACATACTGATGAATGAAAGTAACAACAAATCAACAACATTTTAGTTGAGCTATTTGTAGTGTCACAAAATAATTGAACAATATGATATTTGAGTTAAACCATCCAATTATTTAAATTTGAGGATATTTCTAACTACATTTATATTCAAATTAATATCCGATTATAAATATCAAAAATGTTTTATATGATTTGAGAGATGATGCCAGGGACACTAGTATGTAACGATACTGCCATCACGAATCACACAAAGGGTCATAGAGTCGACAAGGTGTGACATCGTAGCCTTCTAATGTAATTTAAAGGAGGAAGAATGAAACTGAAATAAAAGAAAGGCTTGAATCCTAAAATGCTTTATGATAGTTCATGAATAAAACTGAACTCGAATACAATATTTTCGACTCATAAACAGTCATTTCAGCAGTGCTAGGGTGAAATTGAGTCTAAAAGAAAAAAAAAAAGGGGGGGCGGGGACAAGGACTGAAATGGTCATCAAGAAAGTTTAGAGACAAAGTTGAATCAAAATGACCATTTCACCAACTCTTGCACAAAAATCCATCTCAAATCCTTCACCAACTCTTGTAATTTTGTTTTTTGGTCCGTGATATATATCTTTTGAGTGTAGGAAGGCAACTATGGGCGCAACTCGATCGTATCCGCGTCCCATGCGCGTTTTCGGGTTAGGCGATGGAGACGGAGAGCCGCCGTCGCAATCGGGAAAGAGTCGACCAGGCCGAACGCCAAATTCGCGTATACCGTATTCATATCCCAACCAACCAGATGTACTACATCTTTTTATTTTTTTTTTTCTATTTTAGAAAAACACGTGTACATGCTCCTTTCCCATCCCTCAGCCCATACAGTTCCACGACGCCAATGATGATGAATGGAAGAAGTATAAGCAGGCCATCCAGTTGTGCATACGTACAGGGAACGTACGGCAAACATTCCCGGCTTGGCTTGCATAGCATGATGCGGGTGCGGCCGTCAGCAAAGATCCGTTCCGCGTTCCGTCGCGGTCGCCGCCGCCGGCTGTGCCACGTCGCCCACACAAGTGTAACACGCACGGTGGCGGTCAAATGACACGTCGCTCGATCCCTCGCGAGCCTGCTTGGATGACGAGCGGCGCGCGTCGTGAGACAGAGATTCCGGGAGCGAGAACAGCCAGTGTCCACAAGAGGCAAAGCGGCGGCTGGTGCTTGGACTCTGGTAGTACGTACCAGCCGCCAGACGGCAACGGCAGCACCGCACCGCATGCATGCACAGCAGCGTTCCGTGCGACGGCACGGCACAGCGGCGACGGGGACGAAGCTTCCGCGAAGCTTCCTGACCATGACGCAGGCCAATCATGACTGCAGTAGATAGCCTAGCCGGGGCCGATCCTAGCATTCACTGCTCGATCTTGCTCCTTCCGGCGAGAGAACCGCTATCTCTATCTCATCTGATCTCATCTGCATGCATGATTATCCCTCCTGATTACCCATTGATCATCAACCAATCAGTCTCCTAAACAAATACCAGTTCGATGGCACATTCATCTTCTTCATTCACTCCAGTCTCCAGAATATAAATATCTGCCAGCAATTTTTTACAAGCCGGTACCCACGGTTTTCTTTGAATAATTAGATTAGATTAGTACTGGCACTCAAGCATAGATCAATAATTCCTCCTCGCATCTTTGCCTTTCCTCCCTCGCCCTCCCTCCCTATATATATCCTCCCCTCTGCGGCGGCAGCACAGAGGTCGCCCACCGCCCTGTCACCCTGTGACTCCACAGCCAAAAGCGGCGGCAGGACAGAGAGAGGAAGGGGAAGGGAGGATCGTCCCAAGAAGAGATCGATGGATCGGCTGCCGGAGACCCGTGGGATGCGCAAGTACGCGTCGGAAGCCGGCGGGTTGCTGCGCGAGGCGCGGCATGGCCCGCACGGGCGGTCGCTGACGGCGCGCACGGCGCACAACATGTCGGCGTCGGCGCTCCGGAAGAAGTCGGACGCGTCGCTGGTGCGCAAGGTGCCGGTGGCGCCGCCCGACCGGTGCTCGCCAACCTGCAGGAGGTGTTCCTCGGCACCAAGCTCGCCGTGCTCTTCCCCGCCGTGCCGCTCGCCATCGCCGCCCAGTGCGCCAACTTCGGCCAGGTATTCTCTTGCTGTGTTTTTCTCTCTCGATAATCGGCGGTTTCGATTCGACGATTAGCAGCCCTGACGATTATGTCGTTATTAGAATATTATTTGGTGATGCGTGAAATCGATAGATTGATTATTATCGGATCTCTCGGTGAGTGGGTGTCCTGTCCTGTCGCTCCTGGTTAGGGAAGCCGATGTTGGCGATGGCGAGAGAAGGCAGGCCAAATGGCCGTTGTTCGATAGGTGCTTAACGACATTCCCTTGTTGAGCTCTGATGCGAATTGACCTCTTCTTGGCCGGGGCCGGCCCTCCTCTCTCGCCAGCCATCTCAGCCATCTCCTTGAGACACAGAACGTGACAAGGGGCGCTGCGCAGACGCCTGCTGGCCTGCTCCAGTAGTTTCACGTTCTCAACTGTTGCAGTCATTCGGGGCTCTACTGTACCAGACGTTTAAATGCCAAAAGCTGTTAGCCGTTGTTGGACTATACTACTAAATAGGGACCGTTTAATATAAGTACATACTTATATACTACCAGTCGTCCCTTGTTTGCTCCCATCCACTAAACTCCTCTCACCCTTATTTCTCATTCTACCAAACAGCAATGTTTTAGCACGATAACTACCATGTTATGTATATACGCGAATAATATAAAATATTAAAAAAAAACATGTGACTTGCGAATAATTCGGTGATTCCTATTCCTATCAGCACTTTTTATTCGCCGCTGCTCGGCTCGAGACCACACTTTTAATTGCCTGAGCCTGGATGAAACCAACCTTTCTGCCGATGGCCCGACCCGATGTACAGCCACACACATAGCCACGCGGGGCGGCGGGGCAGAGGGATACGGATGCGTGGTGCCCCTTCGGGCCTTGCCGATCAGACGATGTAGCCAGCCACCTTCATAAAAAAAAATGTAGCCAGCCACAGCCAGATGAAATCCTTTGAGCACCCTTTCGCCGGGCGCAACAGGCAGGCAGTTTTTGTCAAAAAAAAAAAGGCAGGCAGCACCAGCGCCTGCCCCTCGCCTTTATGATTCCTGCTGCACGACGTGGGGTCTCTGTAGCCTTCGGATCAGGCGAGGCGAGGCGAGGCGCACAGCGTAATCCACGGATCGCACAAGCACGCTTGTCACGTTGGGAGCGGTTAGGTGCCTTGATGGCCTGCCTACCACGCCTTTCGCACCGGATGCGGACGACACCTGGTTTTGCTCTGCTCTCGTGTAGTGGTGCGAGAGCGACGTCACGTACTCAAGCTTTAAAAATGCTACTCCCTCCGTTCCAAATCAGTAGTTCACTTTGGCTTTTTTAGATACATTAATTTTCGCTTACGCATCTAGTTATACACTACGCCTAAATACATAAGTTAAAGAAATGGATCTAGAAAAGTTCAAAAGTGAACTACAATTAAACGGAGTGAAAGATTGTATAGATGATACCTACCAACCTGCCACTCTTACACATTGATTGATATTGACACAAGACTGGATTAGTCTAATTTTCCCTAGCACTACTACTTGATTTCCTTACCTCATACAGTAATATATATATAGAGAGAGAGGTGGGCGATCCATTTTGTGTTAAGGTTGGTTGAAATCTTAATTGGAAATGCCTCATTCATTGGCAGGTGTGGGTGTTTGCACTCAGCTTACTCGGCCTCATTCCTCTCGCCGAGCGTGTCAGCTTCCTCACCGAGTAAGCCCATCATCGCCACTTATTTAGATTTGTGCTTCAGTCATCCACGTAACAACCTTTAACTAATTACACGCTGACACGCCTTGTGTCGTTTTGTTGTCATTCGTTCCTGCAGGCAGATCGCAATATACACCGGTCCCACTGGTAAGTCAAATTAAATTCAGTCTACACTATGACTTCCATTGACTTTTCAAAGTCAGCAACAGCAATGCTTCTGCTGCTCTGCATGACGACGGCGCTACTAACTCCGTACAGTGGGTGGCCTCCTGAACGCGACGTGCGGCAACGCCACGGAGCTCATCATCGCGCTCTTCGCGCTCATGGAGGGCAAGATCGAGGTCGTCAAGTGCTCCCTGCTCGGCTCCGTCCTCTCCAACCTGCTGCTTCAATAATTTGATGAGTAGCTATAATCTGTCTTACTCATAGATTAAGTATACATAGGTTGTAGTATATAATTTATTTGCCACTGCAATCACATGTCCTGCATGAAAGTTACGCCAGTGCGTCTTAATTTATCTGGTCATCTTTCTAGGCAGAATGCTTGTTTTCCACACAGCAAGAACTATTTTTCAGTCAGCGGCTTCTAACTTTACTGTACTAAATCTTGAATATTCTTAGTAGTTTAAACTCAACTGACATGAATGGTGAGGTTTGGCTGTCCTAATATATATCCATTTCACGTTCTGACCAACAGTTGTCTCTGCAATCCTATCAGATTTATTCTGTCATCATCTCGAATCAGCTTTTGTGTTTGATGTGTAGTGTAGCAAATATGCTGTGTTCATATATTTAAGTTGGTGGGAATCCTAAATATGTATTTTTAGCAATGAAATATATGTGCCTTGAGTAGTAGCAGCAATGTCATGCAACTTTTACACTAATGTGCTGTGCCCCAATTGTTTTTTTCTTTCAAGGAACAGGAGGGGCAAGCCCCCATCCTTTTATCTGCTTTCCTTTCCCCTTATAAATAATGCTATAGCCAGAATAGGATGTATAGGAATTTGGGATACTGATGAGAATTGACAACACCAGAGTGGTTCTATGTCTGGCAGACCACTGTACACATGGTCAAAACTGTTTCACAGACAATTTGTTTAATTAATACCAACTAGTACTCAAGTGGGAAGTGGCATAATTGTTGGGCTTGTGCTATCTTTATTTATGTTAATTCTTAAATTAGTCCATATTTTAAAAGGGGTACGTCTGTTACAAATCTTGAGAAAATGACATGAAAACAGATCAGGATGTTGCAACAACTGAGGTGTGCTTGACAAGCAGCTAAATAATATATTGTGTCATAGATTAATATATTTGTGGGTCTTAATATTATGCTTTAGCAAAACAAACTATGTGACTTGCATTGCACCAATCATATATATGCAATTTACTTTAGTGATGAGTAGCATTATTTTTCAGCCAAAGGCTTGAATTCTTGACTACTAATACTAAAGTGAAGCTTAGCATTATTTCCAAAATGCTATGTAACTACCAACTTGCATTCAAATGTTGTAACTCTGTAATTTCATCTGATGACCTATAAACGTGCAGTTCGAGGGTCATGCCTGAACAGATGAGCATCCAAGAGAGTAACGCAGTGTTCAAGTCTGAAACAATGCTGTGCAAAAATTGATGCTTTCAGAAGAGGCGAAATCGGTCAGTGGCTCAGTGCTGTCGGGGAAATGTATTCATCACTGCGCAAAATCGGCATATGAGAAGTATCATTTGTGCTTGTATTACTATTGGTTTAGTTAGGAGCTGCTGTTGCAATAAGTGTAGCGAATATGCATCCGGTCTATGTATATGATGGTGTCTTGTTTCATTTATTATACACCTTAATAAGATATGCAGAGGGTGGATTTGTATATATATGCGGCTTGCGCATTTTTACAGGATGATTTCCAGCTTGTTTCACTGGGGTAACCAGCGGGGGATCTTTTCTTCTTCTTCTTCTTTTTTCTAAGGGAACCAGACTACCAGAGGGGGTCTTGGATCAAGGCAGCAAGCCAGCAAACACAGGCCTGGGATAATTAACTTTATTTTATGGCTTCAGGAAATTCATGCAAACGCGAAGTTGCATTCAAAACCCCTTACAACAATATACTGGCCATCCTACTTTCCGCGTTTGCAACAGACATGTTGGCTCAAGGATTGATAAAACCCGGGAACCAAGCTGTGCTCGTTTGGCCAGCTGAGCCACCCGGGTCGAGTTGCTGAGCCAGCTGGGCTGATACTAGCCAGGTGCCTCACCTATTTATTCCGTATGAGATGAAAACGGAATAATCCACCACTATCATATCATATCTAAGGATGAAAACGGAATAGAAATATCTTGAACAGAACCATATCATTTTTTGTATTTAATCCGATCGAATCCATATTTTTATGTCCCCGACTTTTAGCGTTTTTGTATTTCAAATTTAAAAGTAGAAAATGATTGAGGAGTTTTTTTCTACTGAATTCAAATGTTTTCTACTTAGAATTTGGAATATCCCGAATTAAAAATTTCCAAATTTGGTTGCTGATCATTATTGTTCAGTCAACTAGGCAAAAGACAAGTGTGGAGAACTAGTGTCCATGGGCTGCATTATATAGGAAGCTCCACCCCAAATAATGGTTGTGGAGTATTCAAATGTAAAAGTAAAAATAATTGTGGAGTTTTTCGACCGCCTTCAACCGTTTTCATTCTTATCAAATCTCTCTCATAGCCCTAGATATAGCACTAGTGGTTTGAGTGTGTGCGTGTGGTTTGCAGTGGTGCGTTACTCCAGATACAACTTCTTATAATCAAAGGTTGAGGCAATAAAAAGAGGATTGATAAAACCTAGTGCTAGCTTGTTTTCTTCCCCGGTCCTCCTGGTTCCTAAGAAGGATGGGACTTATTATTTCTATGTATATTTTTATCATTTGGTTGAATGCTTTAAAATTTAAATTAAGTTCCGTATTTCTATTCTTTTTATACCTAAGAAGGGTGAATCATATACTTTTATCATTGGCTGAATGCTTTAACATTAAAAAACTAATTTCCCTGTTCCTATTTTGAAAAATTGTAAAATGCCTCTCGTGGCGTTGTCCATTTTATTGTAGAAGTTGAATTGTTGTCTCCAAATTTTCAAAAATTCAGGCATTTACATCTGTATTTGATTGTATGCTAGCTTGTGTATTAGATCTACTTCATCTATTTTTAAATAAGTGTCCCTTCAAAAAATAATGATGCCGGTCAAACTTTTAAAATTTAATTAGGTTTGTATCAAATATTAGCAACATTTGTATCTCCAAATAAGTTTATTATAAAAATAGATTAAACCATCTATCTAATAATATTAATTATGACTACAATTGGTCAACAAAAATGTTTGATTTTTTTTTTAAGAAACGAGAACGACGCTACTGATTTTGGGATAGAGTGAGTATTTGCATTTTCCTGGTAGGATGAGCATCGAACGGGCCGGAGCAGTGGCTTATAGAGCAGTCTAGCCGCCACAAAGGTTGATTGCCATGTGCCCACTTCACGACGACATCCAGAAGAAAACTAAGCTCGGTCAAGCATCAACTATTCAACTTTGACGGAACGTCTGGCATCGGCTGCTTCCCCTTCTCACATGAGCCATGACGATGCAACTACATGAGCCATGACCTCTTTTTCTATTCTACCTTACTTATCACGCACTACAGAGAAATCCCAACCAAAGAGGCAACAGCAGCCGCCCATCAACACCACCATGTCGACGCCGCCCGCGCTTGCGACGGCTGCCGAGGGAGCGGCGACGCGCATCATCCTGGTGCACGGCACGGGCCACGGCGGGTGGTGCTGGTACCGGGTCGCCACGCTGCTCCGCGCCGCGGGACACCGCGGACGCGCCGGACCTCGCGGCGTCCGGCATCGACTCGCGGCAGCTCCGGGACGTGCCCACCTTCGAGGACTACACGCGGCCGCTGCTGGACGCGCTCCGGGCGCTCCCGCCGGGGAGAGGGCAGTCCTCGTCGGCCACAGCTTCGGTGGCATGAACATCGCGCTCGCCGCCGAGATGTTCCCGGAGAAGGTGGCGGCCGCCGTGTTCGTCACCGCGTTCCTGCCGGACTGCACCAACCCACGCTCGCACGTCATCGAGAAGGTACGTCAGTACTGCTTCGCCTTGCTGTTTGTCGTTGAGGTAGCTATCGTTGTGACCTGCTGCTGCTGACATGAATGGTCCCGTGCTCTCCACTACCCGCCCTGGCCATCTCTCTCGAAGGTTACCGTGCCAGACTGGATGGACACCGTCACGGATGAAAAGCACGTTCCACCCTCGGTGTTTCTGGGGCCCGAATTCCTGCGCCACAAGCTCTACCAGCTGAGCCCACCGGAGGTACGTACTGTACTCCCTTGCAAATCTGCTGATGACTGAATCGTCTCATGAACCAGAAAATATCCTGTATTTGTAATCGGTTGTTGATTGCAGGACTATACGCTGTCCCAGAGCCTGGCCCGGGTGAGCTCATACTACGTGCCCGACCTGCAGAGCCAGCCGCCGTTCAGTGAGTCCAGGTACGGCGCGGTGAGGAAGGTGTACGTGGTCTGCAAGCACGACCAGGCCATGACCGAGGCGTACCAGCACGCGATGATCGCCGGCTGCCCGGTCGCAGAGGTGAGGGAGATCGCCACCGCCGACCACATGGCCATGTTCTCCGCGCCGGCTGAGCTCGCTGGGCACCTCGCCCACGTCGCCAACACGTACGCTTGATACTGTTACGTACCAATGTTTCGTCAGAAGAAATGTCTCCCCGGGCGAAATAAGCTCCAGTAATAATGCTTCGGGTTTCGGAGGCCCATATTCTAAAGATTGCTTGGAGCTTCCGGGGTGCAGATGTAACAAGTTATTATAATTTGTCTCGAATAGAATTTCTTCCTTCCATTTCCACAACATGGATTTTTCTTCTAAACTTCGGCTATGTTTAGTTGCGGCTAAAATCTGGTAATGTGCTAAAATTTGGCACCGTAACACTTTTCGTTTTTTTATAATTGTTGTACTACCATGAGCTAAATAAGCTCAAAAGATTCTTCCCGTAAAGTACATCCAAACTGTGCAATTATTTATTTCGTTTACCTACATTTGATGCTCCATGCATGAGGTAAATGATTTGATGTGACGGAGAATCTCAGAGTTTAGAGATCCAAACTTTAGATCTAAACACAGCTTGCTTCGCAAGTGACTAATATTCTCCGGTCCGAAAGTGATATTCCCTTTGTCCAACAAATATGTGCACAGAGGTTGACCCATGAAGAGATGTCATGATGTTTCGTAAGGGTAGTTTCGCCATTTAGATTTTGAATTGGTTTTCATGTCCACACCTAAACGTATTAAGGACGATCTCACAGTTTTACTTTAGGTGCCCCTCCGAACAGTGGATCACCATGCCAAGTTTTGAACGCACATTTATATAAAAAGGTCTTGAACGCACAACATTGCTAGCAAAGGGCTTGTTTGGTTTGTAGCCACATTTTGCTGCACCTAATGTTTGGTACCAGCCACATATGTGGCTTGCCACAAAATGTGGCAAAACAAGTTGTTCGATTGATGACTAAGGTCAGACAAAATAAGTATGGTTGTTGATTGGATTTTTGTCACAAAACATTGGCAAAATTTGTGGCATATGTTTGGTTTCCAGCCACAAATAAGTGAACACCTCAGTGCTACAGTTAAAACCCATCTCCCATAGAACAATACATCACAGGAACAAATAATGACAACCTGACATATTTAAACAATATTACAAACATAAATAAACACATTCTATAAGGTTTAAACCAAGGAAATTCATATTAAAATATTAGTGACGGTCCACTTGATCAACAGTCACCCCCTTAGCACCACGAGGTGGATGGACCTTTAGTTGTTTGAGCGAGGACATGGAAACTGGGGAGATATTTTACCACGGTGAAATCCTGAGTTCGGCATGCCAGGGATGCATGGTTGCAGCGACAACCAAAGCTGCATGTTGAACCAAACACCTACAGTACTGATGCATCGGCGAACCAAGTTTTGACGTGTCGGTGTGTGGCCACGAACCAAACGAAGACCGTGCTTGGTTGTCAACCACAGGCCGTCACCGCCACCGCCAAAATTTAGTTCATGTTTTTGGCCACCACACCCACAACACTCACCATGCTCAAAATGAATTGTGAAAATGTGTGGCCGCCATAATTACTTCATCAACCAAACATACATATTTTTCCTGTGGTGTCGCCTAAAGTTAGGCGCGGCTTCATGTGACGGGAACCAAACACGCCCGAAGGTTGTGTCGCACAGATTCTTCGAGGAGTTAAGAAAAATAATGTATGACTGTGTTTAGTTGTCTAAAGTTTGGACAACGTTTTGAAATTCTTGTCACATCGAATCATTAAATGTAGCAAAACGACGCATGCATGGAGCACGAAATGTAGCTAAACAAAACAACTAATTACATAGTTTGGATGTACTTTCATGAGACGAATCTTTTAAGCCTAATTAGCCCATGATAGGACAACAATTAACACAAACAAACAAAATGTGCTATAGTGCACTTTTCAGCCACTTACTAAACTTTGGCTAGAACTAAACACAACATTCGGTTCATTTCGACATGACCACGGCATGGAATTTTCAGCCATGGTTGGGACAGCTTTACTAGTTTATTTTTTTCACACGACCACAATAGATAAAACTGAAAAAATAGTTTATTTCAGCTTCTCGATCCTATATAAGTGCCCTGCTGTGTACAAATGATAGTTTAACTGTCACAAAGACAGGGTCGGCCCGGCCTAGAGGAGGGCGGGCGCCCCGCCCGCCCCGGCCAGCCCCTAAGAGGGCGGGTGCTTGCGCTACGACCATGGCCGGGCGGCGCCGCCGCACCTTCCGCGCCTCCCACATCATCGTCGAATCGGATTAGGGTGAGGACTTTTTGTGTGAAGGAGATATTTTCAATCTATAAGGAAGTCTCATATTAGGAAAAGAATAAGAGCTTGCTTGTAAAAGATATTCGAAATATAAGAAAACCTTTAGAGATTGCTTGAGATATAAATCCCATAGGAGGGCTATATACATAAGGAGGATATAATCTTTTAGGGACAAGCAAATAAAGGAAAATATTCCCCCTCTTGCTTCCCAGCCCCGGGCCGTTGCCTCCCGCTGCCCCCATAACGCATGCCGCCCCCCCCCCCGTGCACGCCCGCCCAAGGTCGCCGCACCAGTCGCCCGCGCCACCACCCCGTGTCACCGCCGCCCCTCCCGTTGCGGCCGTGGATACCGGTATTCGAGACCAAGATGATTCCCACCACCGGTGGCTTCCAAGAACCTCGCCTTCTTCATGGCTCTCAAGCAACTCCTCGATGACAACTTCATCAAGATCAACGGACGCTTCGATGAGATTGAAGCACGCCTTCGCCGCATGGAGCACGCCTACGCCAACCCTAGGATCAATCCGCCTCCACTACGCCGATGTCGACGCCTCGCTGACATTTCTTAATGCAATCACCAAAGGATGGATCTAAGACCCAACCCTAGGGCGGCGCCAAAAATGTATAATGGTATGTATCTAATAAGTCAGTCTGGATGTGAAGTTAATCTCACATTCCAGCAAAGGTTAGGGCGGAGAGTTAAAATAAGTTAGACGGAATTAGTAATGGTGTATGTCTCTGCAACATTATCCGTAGTGGAATTAATCTCACCAGGATAGGTACAAGAGGTGTACCACACATTCTAGCATTGCCTACGTACTAGTCTGTCACCCTAGCAACAACGCTAAGAAATGCGTGAATGGTATTCTTAATATGTCACTTGAATCTCTTGCAATAATATGAATATGATATCTACATGCGCACAGATAGAAATACCAATTGTAGCACTTCACCGAGAGTAAGTCCAGGTATCGTATTTATATTTACCACAGGGAAGGGGTAGGCTTATGGGTAGGTTGATTAATTCACTTGCAGTGTAGTAATGTAGAGTAACCATATGCAATCTAACTACTTAAACAGGGGTAAGTCATATAAAGATAATGATAAATGATAAGTGCCAAGTCAAAGATCATGGTGTGCCACTAGAATGTATCATAAAAGGCAATGATAGCATGGTATAGGTAGAATAGTCAGAATATTCCTATATTACTCCTACTTATATGTCAATGCATACTAAGACTAGTGCAGTACACCTAGTAATCATGGCAGGAAAGCAATATATCTACACATGGTGAACATTGCTAAGGAAGATCAAGAACAAAACAAGAAATCTACCATAGAAGTAAGGTTTAACTAGCCCTACATTCGGGGGGTGGACTACAAAGGACTCAACAGGAATATCACATCCGTGATTTACCACACGTCCCGGAATATAGGGTGCAGTGGTAGGCAAACGTTGTATAAACACCATGTTTACACATTGTCGACCACTCACAAAGTGATCATCTAAATGGGCGCTATACGACTCCATGCTTGAATATAAAGACAATCTAGCTATACTAGATATATAATCATAATAAACAATGAAACATATAATTAAGAATATATGTTGGTATTTGTTTATTGCTATTGGTGATTCATAAAGCCGCCGTTAAAATACCGTTGTAGCACTTCACCCGGGAGTATTCCAAGGTATCGTATTTATATTTAGCCCAAGGGAAACAATAGCTAGGAAGGTAATAAAGGAAAGATTTGTATGCCTATCACAACTTAGACTCAACTAGTATAATGGGGATAATGGAAATTAATAAGAAGGGATGATTATGTCACAAGATAAGAGCAGCTCTAAATAAAAAAGTGAGGTTGTTCAGGCGACAAAGCTACTTCAATGATTTCCATCCAACAGCAGGCATCAACGCATCATCAGGCGAAAAGAGATAGAGAGCACGCAGTGTCGCCTGAATTTTTCCTCACCTATAAGTGAGGAAAGGTGATAATTTTGTCCTCGGATGGATATATAGAGTTGTAGATACTTGAACAATACACCCGACAAGCTACTATAATATTATTATCCGTGTGTTTTTGTCATAGGACACTACAATAATCGCCGCTTGTTTTCTTTATAGATGAATATGCGTGCTCAAGAAACACAACCGCTCGTAGTACAACTATATACCTTGTCTTACAAAAATGATCCTATTAAACGAAATCAAGCTAAAACTACGCTTTGTTTATATTCCTCTATTTCTAAACTGTATTTTTTTTTGTCTCTGCCTCTTTGGTTTGTTTAGTCCTCATAGACCGCATATTACAGAATTGAACTGCATAATTTTATCCTCGGATGGATATGTCGAGTTGTAGATACTTGAACCCGACACCGTGAGTGCTACTATAATGTTGTTATCCGTGGTGTTTCGACTTTCTCGTCATAGGACACTTTGCAAATACTACCGTTTGCCAAGTCTCGCGAGATGTTTGTCAAGTTAAATCAAACCCCATCTCCAACGGTTTGGCATTTTTAACTTGGCAAAACCCAAATTAGTGGTCGCATGCGGTATGCATGGGAGAGAAGCGGCGCAACAAGACGCTAGAGAGGAGTTTTGCCAAGTTCAGATTCACTGGCAAATATGTGCGGCTTCGACCCTCAAATGCCAAGTCTCACCTATTTGCCAACCCAAATGCCAAACCATTGAGAGGACAATTCATAGATTTTTGGCATAAATATGGAATGCCAAGCCCAAATGCCAAACCGCTGGAGTTGCTCTAATACTATCTTGTCTTAAAAAAATTGCCTATTATATGAACGGTTCTTGAACTATAGTCGCTATAGATACTTGAACCCGACACCTGACCGCTACTATAATGTAGTTATTCGTGTGTTTTTATCGTCATAAGAAACCGCAAATACTCGCCGCTTAATTTTCCTTCCTTATACATGAATATACGTGCTCAAGAAGACAAGAACAATGACTCCTCAGAGTACTTCAACTATCTTGTCTTACGAAATGTCCTTATTAAAACAATCACATTACTAAAGTGCAGTTTGATTATATATTCCTCTATTCCCGAACTAAATTTTTTTTTGTTTTCGCCTTCAGGGTTTTGTGTAGTCCTCATAGACGCCTATTACGTAATTGAATCGTATAATATTAGACCCCCTCGCTAATTTTTCAGCGATCAAAATTTTCAAATCTGCTCGAGCGATGAAGCTACTTACGTGATTTTGATCCAACAAAGCAGCAACAACACATCATCAAAGGGAAGAGACAGAGCACGTAGTGTAGCCTGAATTTTTCAGGTCACTTATTAAATAAGGTGCCTTAGGATAGTTGATTATGTGGCACTCTCCAAAGGTTGGGCGAAGGAGGACAATGAATTGGCCGCCCAAGGAATCCGTAATCCTTGAGGCAAATATCCACGTAACCTTGCTCGGGATTTTTTATGCGTGCATTGAGCATACCGGGCAAAGTCGGTGACAAGGCTGAAATTGTTTGGACTTATGAAGAGGCTCCGGTATTTATCCGAGATAGTTTTAGAGAAGGCAGCCCGTCCCTTCCGATGTCATTGGTGTAAGGGAAAGATATGTGCTCATAGGGGCCCTAGGCACCCCCGCAATGCACGGGCGCCCTGCGTGGTATGTCTATATGGGTTGATTGGAAGAGAGATGATGGTTCCACGGGGTGGCTTACGGAGATGTTACTACAGAGGGGCGGGCATATGGCCGTCCAAATTTTTTGTTGTAGAGAAGGGAAGTGAAAAGGCACGGGCAATTCGTAAGAGAGACACACACGGCTTAGGAAGAAGAACAAGGCGGATCGTGTTTCGTTGGTGGGAAGACTTGTTGGTCCGACGTGTGGAGAACGATTAGACGCAGAGAGAGGGAGGCGACGAGAAAAAGCAATTCGCACAAAGCTTCATGCCGTAATAGATGAACTCATGGCTAAGGTGGAGGCGATGGAATCACGATATCAATTTTTAGCGCCCGCCAACATCTCTAGTCCCAGAGGTGATCTCGCAGAGCAAATGACACCTTAGCCATTGCCGCAAACACCGATGCTGCAGCTTGAGATGGATTTGGAGGCCAAAGCAGTTAGAGCGTAGCCCCGGAGTTGCAATAGATGAGCTCGGGGGACTGAGAGTGGCTTGTGCCCTTCAGCTCATACGCCCAACCCTAACTACCAAAGATGGATCTCCAATGCTATCACCCGAAGAGCTTCAAAAGGCGGGGCCTTCTTGTGCTGCTCTTCATGAGTGGTACATGCAAAGCAAGCGTACCACAAACATGCAAAATGTGGCGTTCGCATCGCAGCGTGCCCGCGAAAGAGGTTTTTTGGCGTGACACGTATCGAAGAGGCCGCGATCAATGTGGTTTCGACGATTTGTTTGACCTCATGGCACTAGATGTATTGGATGTGTCAATCCTTCGCCGCATGACACCGTGAGTGCAATTTCTTCTATTCTCGCACTCACTTGGGATGCCTCTTCATTTATTTGCTTGCTAAATTTGCTTTGCATACCTCTATTCCTAGATGCCCGCCGGGAAGCTAGGGCCATGTCTTTGTCGGTTGGCTTTCTTGATCCCGAACCATTGACCTTCGAAGGGCTGAAGCGGCGGGCCCGCGCAAAGATGGGCATTACATATCTAGTATGGGGCCTAAGGAAACATCTTGACAAGGATTTTGTTATGTTCGCGCATAACCCCGGTGGACGCTGGATTGTTTTGTTGTCATTGCTATCAAGTGGAGCGTGGTTTATTTCGCTGACTCTGCGCCCAAATTGAATTCGAACGCATCCGCTGAAAACCCGCAATAAAACAAAGAGTGTTTCCTAACCTACAACCCCGGCCGCATTGTTTTCTTAATTATGTTACTAAAAAATAAAAAAAGAATGTGACATTTTGCATTTTACTCATGTGTAGGCTTATCGAGCGTGTTTTCAATCCCACGGCTAAGGAGGTGATGAGGACACAAAAGTTTTTAGTTAACCCCAAATATACAATAAAGTAAGTAGTGCTTCACTTGAAGTTGTGCGCTTATGCGTTTCCATTCAATGAATAACCAATTGTGTTGTTGAGATATTATGCAATTTCAGTTAATTTCATAAAAGTAAACCATGACGAACCGAAAGCTAGATTAAGCATGTGTACAAAGGTGTACTAGCATAACACAAAAGCATATCAAGATCATAGCATGATTCAACATCATATAGCATAACATGATCATAACAACTAGTGCAAACATGTGTATCATACTAGCATGACTTAGCATCATATAACAAAGCATAGCTGTATCCAAAGCGTAAAGTTCTCGCCTCTACGGTTGATTTAGTCAAAATAGTCCATTTACAAGACCTCCACGACACCTTTTGCTCTTCACCTTTTACTACAAACCCATCGTTGATCCATGTAAATCTCCTCATCCAACTCTCCATTAAGAAATGTTGTCTTCACGTCCATTTGATGAATGATCGACCATATGAGGCAGCCAAGGATAGTAGTGTTCGAATAGTGGTCATTCTAGCAACAAATGTGAATCGGTATCAAAGAAACCCTCCTTTTGAGTATAACCCTTAGCCACAAGCCGAGCCTTGTACTTGTCAATAGCACCATCGGTCTAAGCTTTTTCTTGAATATCCACTTACATCCAATAGGTTTACAACCACGATATGACCTTAGATGTTTAATCTTTCTTTCTAGTTAATTTTTAACTTCAGCCTTAAAGATTTTAAAGTAGTCTAATGCTAATGCCTCATCTTTAGTTTTCAGCAAGTAAATATAGCAAAATCTAGAAGCATCATAAATTAACGTCATCAAATATCTCTTTCCACACACCATTCATCTCACAGAGATCGAATGTATGAGTTCTAGAGGTGCCAAGTGACTTTCCTCCACTACCTTGTGAGGCTTTCGAGGTTGCTTAGATTGCACACAATTATGACACTTAGAACCTTTGGTAATGGTGAAATCTAGAATTAGTCGCAAGCTAGATAGATGTGACACCAAAATTCACATGACATAAACGAGAAAGCCAAACACTCGAATTTTCATTAATTACGCCACAAATCTGATTCACCGACTTATTACAAAAATCGCCAAACTTAGGTGAAACAAACCTCTCGCAACCATAGCCTTCACCAATAATTTGTCCATGCCTAGACATAACTACTTTATTGGACTCCAACACTCTCTTAAACCCAACTCTTAAAAGAAGGGAAACACTAACAAGGTTCTTACGAATGGTAGGGATATCTTTCGCCGTTCTTTAGTTGCACTATCTTCCCTCGAAGTAAACTTCGGATCTACCATGCCAACACCACGAACACAAGCAAGTGACTCCTTCCCCATTAGGACGGATGAACCTTGGAACTCATGATAAGAAGGAAATAAAGAGATGTCGGCACACACGAAATATTAGCACTTTGTATCAACCCACCAACTTGGTGATTGAAACACCGATAGTACGGTAGGAACATTACTATGTTGTAGTCATGAAAGCTCTCCATAATGTACAACTTAGAATATATATCGATGGTTGCATTCGGTTGATAGTGTTGCCCCCGGAATCTTCTCTCCGAGATATTTCCCTCGGGCAAGCCAACAAGAATCCAAAACATTTTAGCCCGTAGCGAGCATGGCCTTAACTCGCCGCCTCTTAAAATTTGCACTAGAAATTTTTTCTAGCCTCAAAGACGTTAGCGAAAAAAGCCATAGTTAAATCAAGGAAAAGGCTATAATAAGGTTTTTGGATTGTTGAGATATTAGGCAATTTCTAGATTAATTTCATAAAAATAAATCATGACGAACCGAAAGCGGCTAGATTAAACATGTGAAGCATACTAGCATAACACAAAAGCATACCAAGATCATAGCATGATTCAACATGATCATAACAACTAGTGTAAACATGTGTATCATACTAGCATGACTTAGCATCGTATAACAAAGCATATCATGATCTAAAAGCATATAGCGAAGCATGACATGATCCAATAGTATATAAGAAAGCATGATCATGGCAACCGATGTAAACATAGCGGTTCGGACACCGCATTTATTGAACATGATGAACAATAAGATTAGAACACAGATGTAATACCTGGCCGATGTAGAAGTACCGGTGGTGTTGATGCGCACGACGGCGATCGGCGTAAGCTTAGTCGATGAGTATTCCTTGTTGATGATCCCGCGCAAGAAGCCTTATGACGACAGGGATGACGCTTACCGATGAAGAGAAATTGCCGTGGAAGATTTGGGAGCAAGGGACGCCAAGAGCGCTTCCCAAAAACCTTATTCGACCAGACGGGATGGAGAGACTATGCAAATAAAGGCGGGAAAAGGAAAATATTATTTTTACTACTTTAGGATT
Organism: Hyparrhenia diplandra; assembly: GCA_015847255.1. Classification (NCBI taxonomy): domain Eukaryota; kingdom Viridiplantae; phylum Streptophyta; class Magnoliopsida; order Poales; family Poaceae; genus Hyparrhenia; species Hyparrhenia diplandra. Next base: position 35,846 of record JADLZK010009283.1, on the reverse strand, counting down.
TTCTAATTGGAAGGGTCGGGCCTTGGTGCAAGTGGTCTACCGCTTGTAAACTGAAGGTCCCGGTTCAAGCAACAAAGCTCCGATATTGCACATGGTGCGGGTAAGGCTTGGCGCTAAAATACCTTCCCTGCACCTCAAGAAGTCTGGGAGCCTCACGGCGGCTGGTGCGCCGTTTAGGATTTTCTAATTGAAACTCCCAATTATAGTTGTGGTGTTGTGTCTAATCCCAAATGGCTTTTCATACAAATAGGGAGGAAAACTCCCTACCTCCACATCAACCAACAATATGATAGTAATTGATATCGCACCTCGCACCTTTACTCATGGGTTGAAACAATAAAGCCCATTAGGGAACACAGATATTGGGCTTTGAGATTTATCGAATTTCTTCATATGAATGTTCGGGAACTATTCATATATAAATTCTAACATGTGTTTCATATATTTGCGATTACTCATTGCAAAACAGATAAGTGATAACAAGACATGTTGGTTAATTTTTCTTTCTTTCTAGTTAATTTTTAACTTCAGCCTTAAAGATTTTAAAGTAGTCTAATAATGCCTCATCTTTAGTTTTCACAAGTAAATATAGCAAAATCTAGAAGCATCATCAATTAATGTCATGAAATATCTCTTTCCACACACCATTCATCTCACATAGATCGGAATGTATGAGTTCTAGAGGTGCCAAGAGCCTCTCCTCCACCACTCGCTTGTGAGGCTTTCGAGGTTGCTTAGATTGCACACAATTATGACACTTAGAACCTTTGGTAATGGTGAAATCTAGAATTAACCGCAAGCTCACCAAAATTCACATCTAGAATTAATCTGCAAGCTAGATAGATGTGACACCAAAATTCACATGATACAAACGAGAATGCCAAACACTTTCGAATTATCATTAATTGTGTCACAAATCGATTCACCGACTTATTACAAAAATCTCTCCAAAATTAGGGCGAAACAAACCTCCGCAACCATAGCCTTTCTCACCAATAAATTGTCCAAGCTTAGACATAACTACTTTCTTGGACTCCAACACTACCTTAAACACAACTCTTAAAAGAAGGTAAACTTCGGATCTACCGTATGTTTGCGGATATTGGGAACACGTGATATTGGGCCTTTGAGATTTATCGAATTTCTTCATATGATTGCAAAGGCACATTTGCAAACCGATAGCAAGACATGTGGGTTCTACACGTGCACCACTTGATGGCCGTGATGAAACAAGTTCATTTGGATCGTCATGAGGTAACTTCGAAGTGCGACTCCATCTTTTGCCTACCTTTGTTTGGCAATATAGACCATGTGTACACAAACACTTACGCCTACCTTTCTTTGTATTAGGATTTTGACTTGACGGAGATTCCATCCATTTGGAGGATATTAGAGAGAAGATGGCCAAGTTTCTTATGGAACATGTCATCAGCCCCCGAAGGCGAGCATTTCGTTTAGAAACCGTGAGTTGATTCTCGCTTTCCCTTGCCGCATGACGATCGGTGGATACATGCATGTGAACTGCGTTATCTTGTTTCCCTTGCCGCATGACGATAAAAGTCGGATACATGCACGTGAACTGTGTTATTTGTGTTGTGAACAATCTATGGCGTGCCCCGAAGAATCGGGTACATCCGCGGTGAACAATCTGAGATACACCTGAATTTGCAATGCTTCGCCGCCGCCGTCGCCATTTGTTTGTGATCGGACCTGCAGACCAGATATTTGTGTTTGCCGCTGTCTACCATTTTTAATTTCGTCGCATAGCTGAAACGGTTCGTTATCTATGTACGTACCACGCTTGCCGATGCGTGCTGTAGGTTTCGTACTAAATGTCCGTCCGCAGAATCAAGAAATGTCTCAAAACACCGAACAAGCGCCTGAAAATACGTAACGCTTATACCGTGCGTAATCAAAACGGTCGTCCTGTAAAAGCGACTAAATCCCCACGCACGGGTTACAAAAGAACGCCTCCTGTAAAAGCCGAAAGGAACGCCAGACGAGCTTACTAAAACGCTGCGTCGTAGCTCGTGTGTTACTTCGACACGTGTTGCGAACAACCGCCTCAGTAACATGGAACACATTGCGGACGATCGTTTTAAACATGCGATCGTAGTTCTCGTACGAGTTACAATCGAATGACCTACGTAAGCGTCTAAAAGTGCATTAAGTTTCACGGATGGTAGTACAAAACAAGCGTGCCTGTGAATTGAGTGTAGTTACAATCGAGCAATCTAATCAAGTGCGTAGCTCGTAGGTGACACGTACACGTGTACCACAGCGCTGCGTAAGTATGAAGATATCACAATCGGCTCCTTTCCACACGGGTCTGTATTTGAATAACGGTTTACGTACCCTTATAGTGATCGGGTGTCCGTGAATGGATAACAGTTAGAGGCGCTGATGCATACAAGCCGCCTCGTCGTGCGTTAGTGGCACACACGCCTTCTTGTACACATGTTCATGCTCAAAACCGCGCGCCGCATACCGGGTTCGTAAGGCCGCTACTTTTGACGCTGCCGTATGCCGACATCGATGTCGCTGGTCCGTGGACGCTTCCAAAGGTACAGTCGCTTCTTCGGTAATAATGTCCGTGAGATACAGTACCCCACGCCGCAAAAAAAACGCTAGGACACAGACGTTCCACGGCGCGTGTGTAACAAGGGTTTACTACAGACGGAAAGTTTGAGACGCATTAAAACCTGTCTGTATTAAAGCTCGCTGCAGACGCCATACGAAAGGTCCAGAAAAGACAGACATTTAGAGACCCTAATGGGTAGACGCTACTGGCGATCAGAGAAGCCCTCAACGCGTGATCAGAGAGGCCTTTTTTACATAGTGAGAGCTAGAGTATTTCCATGTTATAGACTTGACATATGAACTAGCATATAGTTTTACGTGTTATATTCTTGACATGTTGTTCTCGACACGATCATGACAAGAACTAGACTATAGTTCCTATGTCGTGGTTAGTCGTATAGAACTTTAGGCTTAACTATTCGTGCCATGTATTTGAGTAGAGTAAAGAGTTTTGCTGAGATGGCGGTTCGTTGTGGTTTTCGGGCCTGTCCATGTTCTAGCTCGTTCATCCGTAGGGTGAGAGTCCGCGGGGGACATGGGATGTACCTTAACATGCGGGCATGGTGCCCTGATGAGCGGGGACCTTCAAATATGAGAGCATGCCACGGTCGTGGGGGTAGGCGGCGGGGTTGTGACAGCCCCCACCGTCCCTTGTAATCCCCTCGTTCGTATGTGATGTAGGAGTTCGTAAATGCCTTCCATTGTGCGAGATGGTACCGAGAGGTCTCCCCGTCCATCTCACTCTCAGCCTAAAACTCTAGTCATTTATGTTTGCATGATCATTAACTTGTTCTTTTGCACAGCTATACATTAGGAATGCCTGCTTCACTTAGGAATATTCTTTATTCTTTATTTTCCTTTTTATCCTTGAGGTTGGCCCAAGTGTGTGTCACACTATCTTATGAACTATCATGACTTACCCCCTCGCATTGAGTATTGGTCAACCGCACGCATATATCGTCTTGTTCATGCCCCTGCTAGAATCCTACACCATGCCTTCCCTTGGGAAAATATAGATAACGATACCTCGAATATCTCCGGGTGAAATGCTACAAATGGTATTTCCGTGGCGCGCTGCGGACTTGTTACGTAAACATTCTGAGATCGCCACCCGACATCCCGTGGGCGATGTTCTTTGGAATGTAACAATTCCGGTGAAGCCGCCGTGGGAAGTCAACCTTTGGTTTTCCAGCACTCCCGCCTTTTGGCGCTTTAAGCTCTGATTACCAAAAGACATTTCTAAGCGTGATTGCCTTTTTGGTGATTGCGTTAAGAAATGTCAACACGCCTCCTTCGCCTAACCACTACACCGGCTTCATCGATCCGTCACGTGATACGTAGGTAGATACATTCTCGGTGTACGCGTTCCTATGACCTACTCCATCTCTACTCCACCGGCCTCTCGGTAGATGATTGAGATGACCGCCATCTTGAGCAACGCAATCATGAAAAATCGGCAAGGGTGGCTAGGCCCATGGTGCATCCTCGATAAGCTACAAGTTCAGCGTTTTCTTCGGTGACCTAAGCTTCGACTTCTCCTTCGATGACGACGCCTCCAACATCAACGACTTCAACGACAAGATGGGTCGGCTCCGGCTACACTACGGTCCCTGCAAGACCTTGCCTTCACCGGCCGCCATAGCTCTCGCGCGTCGCCTCGTCGAACGGTGGGGAGATGTCATAGTACTGAGTCGGCCCGCCCTGCAGGAGGGCAGGGCAGCCCAGCCGACCCCGGGGCCGGCCCCTCGAGGGGGCGTGCCGGCTGACTAGGAGCGGCCGCCCGCCGCCGCCACCTTCCCGCCTCCCACGCCATCGTCGAATCGGATTGGGATTAGGACTTTTTGTGTGAAGGAGATATTTCCAATCTATAAGAAAGTCTCCTATTAGGAAAAAAAATAAGAGTTTGCTTGTAAAAGGTATTCCGAAAATATAAGGAAACTTTTAAAGATTGCTTGAGATATAAGTCTCATAGGAAGGCTATATAAACAAGGAGGATGTAATCTTTTAGGAATAAGCAAATAAAGAAAAATATTCCCGCTCTTGCTCCCTAGGCCCAGCCGTCGCCTACCCCTCTTACCAAGACGCCACACGCCGCCCCCCCTCTCAAATAAGACGCGCTGCCCTAGGCCGGCACCGCCGCCAGCGCCGGCCGCCGCCATGCGCTTTTTTTTTTTTTACGACCGGGACCTAGGAAAACGTAGGGGTCCGGAAAGCGATAAACCGGGTCCGGCACGGTAAACCGGACGGTTACGACGGTTTGAAATTTGAATTCAATCGAATTCAAAGCGTGTTGACGAACGGTAAAAATCCGGTAAACCGGGCGGTTTGGAATTTATACCGCCCGGTTTGAGCGGTTTGAGCGCTTTGAACGGTTTTTCAAAATTCAAAATGTAATTTTTTTATAAAATGCTAAAAAATTCCTAAAAATACTTCATGATTTGTAGAATCCAATGATGTCAAAATTACTTAAATTTGAGTGTGTTTAGTATGTTTTTCGACCTTCATGATTTAATGGGCCTTAATGGGCCGGGCGTGGTATTTTTCTTTTTTCTTTTTTTTTTTTCAAACTTAGATTTGAAATTTTTTATACCAAACCAACTCCAATTTGACAAATTTTTTACACCCTTGGCTTCTATAAATCACGAACTATTTTACAGAATTTTTTTCAACGATTTTTTTTTTCAAATTTTAAATTTTGAATTTGCCTTCTTTTATACCGGCCGGTCCGTAACGTATAAACGGTAACCGCGGTTTACCGCGTAAACCGTCCGGTAGAAAAAACGCAGCCTGTCGCCGCCGCCCCTCCCTGTCGTGGGTGTGACATTGACCCTGCTTTTGGTATATATTTTTTATTTCAGTACAAATATTATGTTTTGTGCAAGGAAAATATTTACAAAGACTTTTAGGTTATATTCCTACATAAGAAGGACTAATTTGGTAGAGTGGTCCTTTTTTTCTGCTTCACTTCTTGATTATCCGATGGAGTGATTTTAGTGGGAGAGCAAGGTGAAGAGCAGGTAAGAATTGATCCTGAGGAGTAATTTGGTAGAGCGCTCCCCGTTTCTAATTTCACTGTACTAGATTTTTGTAATGTAATTTTTTATTTCTAATATGTCAACTTATTTCCATAGTTAATAATTAGTGATACTTAAAAAGAAAGACGATGTTCATGAATTGAAAGGGTTGGACTGTAGTATTAGCTCGCCATAGAGAAATACTCTCTCCGTTTTAGATTGTAGTTCACTTTGGCTTTTCTAGATACATTGATTTTGCTATGCACCCGCTTATACACTTGTCTAGATACATAATTAAATTAAAGTATTAGAAAAGCTAAAGTAAACTATAATTTAGAACGGAAGAGTAAGAAATAGCAAATACAAAAATAACGAAGACATAGTAGAATATATGTTATATTTAAACATAATTGTTCTGCTTCGTTCTCTTTGACTTGAGATATTACAATGTTTTGTCTCATAACAAATTAGCATCCGCCGATTTATGAACCACATAAACCATCAACTGAATAAAACAGGTACAAAAGAGTAGATTGTTTCAATTTCATATTAAAACTTGAATTACATTGTAACCAGTTATGTTCTGATATAACATTTTCTCTCTCAAAGAAACAAAAATCAGTCGACTTATCTTTTTTTTCTCGAGATCGGGCCGTTCACCTGCTTTGTCATTAAGAGAAAAAGTTTGTTATATAACGCTTGGCACGAACCCGATGGCGAGAGTCCATGAGCACGCCAAGTACACAACCTATTCTACTAGAATCAGTCGACTTATGAACCGCAGAAACCATCAAGCGAATAGCGAATATCCCCTTGATTTTGGCTACCAATGGAATATTGTGAATATCACACTTAATTTTTTGCTTTCTAATAATACAACACATGTTCAGCTCGAATTATCACATTTTGTTTTGCAGAACACGAGTCTCATCTAGTAAGAAAAATAACCTGCACACCTCAGCGGCCAACGGCGAACTCAAATGCAAAGACCTGATGAAGACTGGAACTCTCGAAGTTGGAACGGCCATTAATTGATGGAAGACTTGAGAAGACTGGAAGTGGAACGGCTTCTCCACTCTCCCATTTCAAAATTCGTAATGCACTCACTCTCTCCCCTTTCAGCAAAACCCCTAATCACCGAAGGCCCGGCGCGGCGCTCCCCCCAATCCAGCCTCCGGTGCTCCTTGCGCGGTCCCATCGAGCGCAGGGCGCCGGCCGTCGTCGTCCGCGCCTCCGCACGCCGCCCCAGCCAGCCAGCCCTGCCGTCGTCGTCCGCGCCTCCGCGCGCCGCCCTAGCCAGCCAGCCCTGCCGTCGTCGTCCGCGCCTCCGCGTGCCGCCCCAGCCGGCTAGCGCTGCCGTCCGTCCTGAAGTCCACCAGCTACCTACCACCAGTCGCGCTGCCATGACCCTTCGCGCTTCGCGGGTTCCTCGGAGTCGGACAGACCGCGCGCGTCATCACCTCGTGCTGCCCAGAGAAGCACAAGTATGGTTCGATCACCTGAGGAGGAGAAGGATGCCGACATGGGCTCCGGCAGCTGGCCACGCATCCGCCGCTACGCCGTGGGGGATGAGGTCGAGGTCCTTTTCACCGGACCGGGCTTCCGCGGCGCGCGCTACGAGGCCACCGTCACGGCGCGCCTCCCGGGCTCAGGTGGCTACGAGGTCGTCTACTCCGGACTCGTCAAACGCCGCGGCGGCTTCCGACTGCGGGAGGTCGTGGCGGGGTCCGATGTACGGCCGAGACCGCCGCCGCCGCCGCCGGGGCACGAGGTGAAGCTATTCGATCTCGTCGAGGCGTACGACAGCGACGGATGGTGGCCGGGCGTCGTCTCCGACATCCATCCCAAGCGGAGGCGGAACCAGGAGACGAAGTTCACCGTGTCGCTTCCGCTGTGCCGGCAGGTAGTGAAGCTCTCGGCCTCGTATGTCCGGCCCAGGCGGGAGTTCGTGTATGGCAGCTGGATAGACGCGCAGGAAGTGGTGAGTACTGAGTAAATAGGGGTTCCTGTTTTGCTCTGTCGCATATAGAAGCTTCCTTTTGATTTAGCAATCCAGGTGCAGCAATTTTGCAGTAGCTTCGCAGGAAACGGTTCAATTCCTTCTTAATTTTGGTGAAAATCCCCACTATCCAAAAAGAGATTTAGAATTTTTAAGTTTCCATCGATCTATTGACAAACATAATGTACTCTGTTCAGTTTTCAGGATTAATTTTGTTGTGCATCAAAAAAAAAAAAAAAAAAAAAAACTGTTTCCGTATGCACAGGAGTTTGTTCATGCATTCTTGAGACCTAAGCATGCTCCATTGATGCAGTATGTTTATGCAATGTCATGCTGATTAACTGATACAGACAGGTAGCCAGTAATCTCTTAGAAAAGTTTTATATGCATTGATCAACTATCTGCCTGTTGACATGCTTAGCCATGCAAACCCAAAAAGTACTTGGAATGGAAAGACTAGTGACACTGTAGGTTTATTTGTTTACCAAATATCCATTAAAGAATAAGGTGTGGCTTCATTTATACATCTTTACAACTGAGTCATTTGAACACCTATTCACTAAATCATGGCAAGTTATGGATGATCATGTTTACTCCTCAAACTGCCCAGTAGCCATTTAACTTAGTTTAGACTCTAGGGTTATCTAAGACACCAAGTTCACATGCTAAGAGAGCATTTTGCGCTGAAGCTTAAAGAGAACCATGGCATTTTTAGTCTGCAAAATAAATTATCTCGCGGTTTTTACCTAGCTTTTTTGAAAACAGATTGACTGTTTTTTTCACTAATTTGAATGCAGCTGCGAGGGATACCACAATATGCAGAAGGAAGCCGTGTAGAAGTGATGTGTGATAAACAGGGCAGAGATTGGAGGCCGGCTATTATCAAGAAGATGGTAGGCACTACAAACTATGTTGTTAGCTATAGAAATGGGGAGAGCTCCATTGAGGTCCTCCACACAAGGTTCATTCGGCCAGAACCCATCTATGACAAAACGCCCTCGGCCGAGGTGGAAGTATATCATGATGGCATCTCGTCACTAGGTGTCACTGCAGGTGTTGGCAGCTGTGAACCTAGAAGATATAGAGTAAAGGTCAAAGAGCATAGCAACACATATGGAAATGACTACATGATTGTGTCAAGTGCATCCTTGGGACCCAAGGCCAAATGGGACAGTCCGGATTGGAGGATACGTTCTACGAAGGTGTTTTACCAGTTAATCATTGTGTTATCCATGATCTTGCCCACGTCTTGAGTCTACTTCTAAGTTGTTTCTATTGCTTCATGATTGCAAGTTTAAGATATCTTTGTTTGGATGTGTTGCTTGCAATGTGTATTACATGTTGTGTCTTTTCAAATGATGGTTATATTTATCCCAATTCTCTGTACTAATAAACCCTTTTGTTTACTAGAAATGTGTCAGGAAAAAGAAATTATTCAGATTCTGATTCTGACTATACATCAGATTCTGACTATTCACCAGAGTTCTCCACACCTGGTGGAAACAGTGATCAGTATAGTTCAATCCCTAACAAAAGGATAAGGAAAGAAAATGCTCAAATTGAAGAGGTGCAATTAAGGCACTCTATAAATCTCAGGCAAGATACAGACAGATTATCATTAAAAGATGTTATGGATATGGAAATACCTTCTGAAAATCATGTATATGGGGTTGCAAAGGCGGAAGAGCAAATACTGGAAGCCAATGCAATGGAGAAGTCAATCTGTACACCGTGTGATGGAAAAGGGAGGCACTCCTTGCCAAAGGTACACACTGTCTTGTTTCGAATCCATTCTTCTTTATAGCACCAAAATTTGAAAGTATTACTCACTTCAGCATTCAAAAGTGTTGGAAATTATTTTAGCACAAGGTTGGTGCACTTTCAGATAGCTTTCTTTTGTATCATTCATTTGTTTTAGCTTCAGTACCTTCCAACTGTTAGCATGCAGACATGCACGTTTTAATTTGGTCCCTGATTCTTCCTCAGTACTGATTCAATTCCTTGCTGTTTTCATCTGTTCATGTAATCTAGGCACTTGCTAGTAAGAGAAAGGACATTTCTGTAGCTCTTCTAGCGTTTCTGTTTTCTCCTTTTTGCTCCCTTTGAGATATACATATATGATATATCCTTCTTCATTGTCTAGCATTACCATCTATCTGAATACCGATGCAGGTGAACAGTTGGGTGGCTGGTACTTCCATTGAAGGAGCAGGTAGTGGTTTGACTAACCCTAGAATTTATAAGTTCTTGTTATAAGCATAAGCTTGAGTTACACTAGTAAAGCCTGTCTGATCAGATGCAAATATTATCAGCCAATCAGAAGACTGTCAACCAAACATATGGTGGAGCCTTCCCAATTGAGAAACTACAACCTTCTTCGTCTAGACTACAGGATTTTGAAGGCAGTCTCTTGTGCATTGAAGGTCCTAATGATAACAAAGTAAATATTCTTTCTTTTGTCATATATCACAAGTTTACAAACATCTTATTCCAATTTTGACAACCCAATCAATGGGGGGGGAGGCGTGAAAGAGAACCTACAGCTGCCAGGCCAATTTCCTGTGGCCTCCTTTTATTTTGTCTGTGCGTACTGATGTAAATTGTTCACTCTTTCTGATTATCTATTGATGCTTCTATGCACAGATAGATACAGAAAACCAAAAAACAGGCATTTCACCTGAGGAGGCGGCAGCCTTCCTAATCGGAGAATTAGAACCGTCTTCATCTGGAGAAAAGGGTGTCAAGGCTGACCATGTGTGTATTGAGGCCCGTGAAAATAACAAAGTAAGTACTCCTCTCTGCCACAATCAGCTAATTACCATTTCCATATAGCCGCTTTTGATTTTCTTCTAGTTGAATTCCATGTAATTTTTCAATTACTCTGCATCTGTTGATGATTCTATCGGCAGGTGGAGATAGAAAACGAAAGAATGTGTATGTCTCTTTGTGTCAGCAGAAGGGTTTCACCTGGAAACCTGTAGGAACTGTAAGTCTTGCAAAATCAGAAAGGTAGTTTTTTTATTGCATTGATACGTTGACTGACAGGACCAACTGTTTCTAGCAGCCAAGGATATTGCAATTGTACCATCATATACTGAATGCAATGCATTATCGCAGCAACCTTGGGGTCAACCACTAGAACCTGTTTCTGAAAAATCAGCACGACCATCTTCATTGTTTCATCCTGGTGTAATGGTGGATACATCAACATTCATGCCACTGGCAGTGCCTAACAGCAGCAACCTTTCTCCAGTGTTCTCTACAACTTCCTTGCTGCTGATGCCTAGAAACAAAATGGAGGTCTTTGAGAAGCTACCACAGAATCCACACTTCTGTGTGGCGTGGAATTGCCCTCCAGAACTTCGTGGAGGAAGAGCCATCGGACTTATGGTCTCTTTGCAGACATGGCCGAAAGCATCAAGAACATGCAAATTGAGGATGAACCACAACTTTATGAGGAGAAGATGAGGATCCTATTAGATATGGAGGAAGAGAACGGTTTTGAAGCTGGCCCGCTGAAGGTCCGCCTCCATAACCTGCTTTGTACAAGGACTCGCCAGATTGATCTCAAGAGCAGCAAAGTAAGATTAGAGAAGGAGATACTTGAGATGGAAGCAATAAACTGTGGATTAGAGCAGCGACTTAAGGTGCTTGACATGTGCGCCATGGGGATGGAAGAGAAGAAATACCAAGAGATGAAAGCTTCGCTTGAAATGCAAAGAGCAGAAAATTGTTCAACAATTTCGAAGCTCCAAGTCGATTTGTGTCAAGTCGAGGAGTCACTCAAGTATGCTGAAGCCGATTTTTGTAGTATTGCGCTACTGCACCGTGGCAATCAGATGCCCGACCTTTGCTACTACAGTAATCTTTCTCAGCTATTGTGGGAGGTAGGTAACCCTTCTCGTTTACACTTGGATCTGTTTATGTATATATAATATATGGATGCTTTCTTCATGTGTCTGAGACAGAGAGAGAAAAATGATCTCCAGTTATGTGTATTTTGAGTATGCAGTCTGTCCCACCTAAATGATCTTCAGATATGTGTATTTTGAGTCGTATTGCTTGTTCATCTGTAGCTCATTGGAAATGTTGCAATTTGTGTTTAACATTCTACTTTCTACATGATATATTCAGCAATTAGAAGACCTCTTAAATTTAATGGTTTTTCTTATATTTTTCAATAACAGAGGTGAACATGGTTTTAACATGTAGGAAAATCACATCGAAACTGCATCCACTCAACTATAAAATCATCTAAATTGGTAGGCGTATCAACTAACAATTACGTAGTATATATGTGTGGCCTAATGGCCTTGATAGTTAATAAGTGATCGGTGCAACAGAGGTCGATCGGTTGCTGATCTGCTAGCATTTCGTCAGCGGCCGTCTCGGGCTGCGGGCTGCACTGCCTGGCTGCTGGCCGGTGCCGTAGCCCACATGGCGCAGACGAGGTAGGCAGCGAGGTTGACAACGCCTAGCACGGCCAGCAGCCAGTAGAAGTAGTCCAGGCGGCTGTGGTTGATGGTGTCACCGAGCCAGCGCGTGCAGCTCTTGACGAGCGAGACGAGCGCGCTGCTGAGGAAGAAACCGAGCGAGATCGTTGCGAGGAAGAGGCCCGTGCTCATGGTCTTCATGCTCTTGGGCGACCGCGTGATGAAGAAGTCCAACTGCCCCGTGTAGATGAACGCCTCACCAGCGCCCACCAGCAGGAACTGCGGCGTCAGCATGAACACGCTGATGGGCAGCGACCCATGTCCTGCGCCGCCGCCACTCGTGGCAGCGACGGCCAGGCGCTTCTTCTCGCAGATGCCCGCGGCCGCCATGCCGACGATGGAGAGCACCAGGCCGATGCCGATCTTCTCCAGGTTCGTGAGACCCTGCCGGCCGTTCATGAGGCTCCGGTAGAGTGGGACGAAGACACGGTCGTACAAGGCGAGGGTGAGCATGATGGCGCCGACGAAGAAGACGGTGAGCGAGGCGGCTGGGATCTCGAAGTTGCCCATGCGCCGGTTCATGGTCGTCGCCTGCTCCACGGAGAAGGTGATCATCTGTGCGTAGATGGTCCAGAACAGGATCGTCGTCGCCCACACCGGCATCAGCCGCGCCATCATCTTAACCTCCTCCACGTGGGACACGGAGCACAGCTTCCACGGGTTCGGTGTCGGCCGCCCGTCGCGCCCCGCCTCGTTGTCGTCGTCACCGGCAATCACCGCCGCCCTGTCCAGGCACAGGAACTGGGCGGTGTGGGGGATGCGCGCGTGCTCGGGGCGGTCCTCGTAGAGCGCGGAGGCGCTGGGCGGCTGCTTGACGATGTTCCGCTTCCGGACGGCAGCGACGAGGACCTGGAGGATGTGCACGATGGGGCTCCCGGAGCTGCGCTTGTAGCGGTACCGCCTGGTGCCTGACAGGAAGACGGCGACGGCGACGAGCATGGCGCCGGCGCAGATGCCATAGGCCCAGCTCCGGCCGACGTGGTCCTGGACGTAGACGAGGACGGTGACTGCGAGGAGCGTGCCGACGCTGATGAAGAAGAAGAAGCGGTTGAAGAAGAGGCCCATGGCGGCGCGCTCGCGTGCGTCGTGCTCGTCGAACTGGTCGGTGCCGAAGCCCGAGACGCTGGACTTGAGCCCACCGGTGCCGAGCGCGATGAGGTAGAGGCACACGTAGAGGACGCCCATCTGGAGCCCCGTGGCCTGCTCGCACGGCCCAGTCGCGCCGGGTCCACACGGCGGCGGTCGCAGGTGCCTCACCTCCGTGGACACTGCCAGCAGACCTGTGCCCTGTCATGCATTATGTGTGCATGGATAAGCTGTCATGCCATGCCAGAGCAGCAATCGAATTTGCATGCATATAGGAGTGCTTACGATGGCTTGGACGAGGGCGAAGATGGCGATGGTGAGGTATCGTCCTAGGAAGGAGTCGGCAAGGAATCCGCCAAGGAGGCAGAGGAGGAAGGAGGTGCCCATGAAGTCGGTGACCACGTTGGCAGCTGCAGCGCTGGGCAGGTGCATGGTGCCCGTGAGATAGGTGACGAGGTTGACGGCGATGCCCATGGTGGAGAGGCGCTCGCACAGCTCGATCCCGAGGGCGAGCGCCGCCACCACCCAGCCGCCCGTGCTCGACTTGTCTGCCCGGCAGCCCCTGTAGTCGACGGCGTCCTGCACTAGGTTGCCACCGCCGCCGTCGCTGGCGCCCCATGCTGCCCTGTCCTGCATCTTCTTCCCGTCCTAATCAGATTAAGGCACACAGAACAACATGGTGTATCAGCCATCAGCAGATTCAGCATTGCATACATATATATGAAAGTATGGTCCATGTCCAACTGTCACTACCAAATGTATCATCACTTTGCTGAGCTGCAAAACTAGATATGAATGAACTCCAGAAACAGAATGCAAAAACACACAGCTAAGCTTATTAGAAAATTAGCCTTACGAACCATTTGGTTTGAACTGATTATTCCTCTGGACGAATTATATATATTAGCAAGAGTGTTGTGCTGACTGCCGATGAGCGATCCAGCAGAAGAGGATACAACAAAAGGCTTTCTATTCTATGGCTCTGCAGCTAGTGCGCTGGAGCGATCGAAAGCTGATGAGCTTGTTGGACGACCTGCAGATTGGTTCCTCCTTTTATAGGCACGGAGACCAGGAGACGCGGATACGACTATCGACCGACCGATCAGCTGATCATGGAGAAGAGGAGATCGGGCGGGCGAAAGGGACCTGCACCAGATCGGGCGGGCGAAAGGGACCTGCACCAGCCGACTGTAGGCCCTGGATCGTTCGTCTCCCAAATTGTGGGTCAGCCTCGAGTACAATAATACTAATGTTATACATTGATAACGCACAAGAAAGTCTGACGATGCAGGTGTAATGGTGTTGGTGATTGGAAGAAGGTCAGAAGATGAGCAGCACTCGTGCTTAGCTGCTCCTGAGACGTGGAAACTAAGAAAAGCGAGCAGGTCATGGAGCTGAGACCAGGGGAGGGGAGTTCAGCTTCAGCAGGAGGGTGTTGTCCCCGATTATCCAAGGGAATGTTCTCGGAGCTTCAAACAGTATCTGCAATTTCAATGTCTGCATGGGACCCGTCATGCCCACTAATGGTCACAATAATGCAGATTGCTACTGTGGTCTCAGTGGAGGAACGGGAGATAAGCTTTACAGATAAAAGCTGTGATAACTACTGCAAAACAGGCATGTGTTTGTGTCAAGAGGAGTAGAGGAAGGAGGAAAAAGAAACATCACGGGGCTGATCTTGCTGATCTGTCCACCCTTTAATTTATCAACATGCAAGTTTTTTCATATGCATTATTTGTAGGTCGTGTAAAGTGATATTCATTTACATCAATTGATCAAGAAAAGCTACAGGGAGGCTCATAAACAAGGACAGTTCAACTAAATAAGAATACACATTCGCCATTTGTCAACCAAGATTTTGATGAAGTATACTTACCTGATGATAGATTAACAAATGGTCATACGCTTATTTGTCAAAAAGTTTTGGAATATTAGAAACAGGAGAAGCTTATTTATATTCTTTGAAAGTTTGAAACCAGCAAAAGCTACCATTGACTATTAGTAGTCTTAAAAAGCACACATCATGCATTCATGAGAATACACTGCCACTGTCGATAAGTTCACCTTAGAATATGCAAAATTCTTCAAACAAATTAACGTTGGATTGGAGTTGTTCAGAACTTGTAGTCCTATATTAACTGAAAATGTTGGAGGAAAACTCAACTAGGCACAAAGGAAAGTTTCCATAAAGCCCAAAATTTCTATAGATCCATAATGCATCTCACACGAATCAAAAGGAGTTTTATAGGGTTTCCTTTGTTCTAGAGGAGCATATAGAAAAAAATTTTCCTCTAGGATATATATATATTATTTTGAATGAAAACTAGCAGGATCTATTGTATACTAAAAACAATAGGGAAGTAAATAAGGCCTACGCCAAAGGGGAAACAAAATCAACACATTACACACAAGGAGGCTGGAGATGAAAAAGTATCAAACATCATAGACCTACCACCTCCGTCCAATTTTATGTGTTGTTGCTCGGGAAGCGTGTTTGTGAGGGCAGCAGGTTTTCTAGCGACAGACATTGCGGGGCAAGACTAGTACATCACTTGCCAAGATCTTTGCTCCTGCAGTACACCAGGTGCGAGCCTCCTCTCCTTGATTTTGGCTCGCAGTGAGGGAATTGATAGGTGTTGTTTCTAAAAATCCGCACCTTAAACTTCTTTCAGATTTCCCATGTGACTAAGAACAAAGGAGAGAAAAAAGGCCTTTAGCTGAAAGCCTTGTTGTTTTTCCTTTTTAGATAAGAACTGAAAGCCTTGTTGATTGGCCATCTCCATCCACCAATCCTTTACCATGGAGTAGTGTTTTGATATTGGCTGCGCGGTGACAGGTGTCGGAATAGCCATACAAAGAAGAGATCCCAAATTGAATAGAGTATCGACAATGAACAAACGAGTGAACAGCACTTCAATTTCAGCTGCATCTTTCCTGTAGGATTAGAGTCCTCCAAAATTCAGAAGTTTTTCTATTGTTCCGAAGATGGCCTATTTTTAGTTGTGTTGGATTCATGGAATCGTGACACGTGACCCTCCTGGACCAATTGTTTTGTTTTTTGACGGCAGAACTCCTGGACCTATTGTTGATCGATGGTCTTCCTCTGCCTACCATTCCTCCACAATTTTGTTGGTGTAGACTACAGAAAAAGCAGCCTCCCATTGCATCTCCTCCTCATGTTGGATCAATGCAACGCCCACTTTTGGCACAGGCCTGTTTTCCTCCTCACACCTGCTGGACCTGATTTGACCTTCAATTATTTGCTGCTTTTCTATACTGTATAAACCTCCTGCAAATATGTACAGTATATGAATGGGCAGGCTGTTCGGATCCTCACGAAGAAAAGGTCGAAGGACCTGCATCTTTTTGTGCAAATTCAGAAAAAAAAATAGGGTATCTACCTCCTACCCTGCTGATTGATGCTAACAACTTGTCAATTGCAAGCCTTCCAATCTAGACTCTAAATCTTACACGCGTATAGTATCGAAATTAGCTTCCATTTATAGATTCCAAATGTTAGGCATGTACAGTTGGCAGATTCTTTGATTGCTGTTGTCCAAATAAGCAGCTGTTTAAATATATATTAAATATATACCTTTCCATAAAACAAAAATACCATAGTATAGGAGATTTTAATAAGTATTTTGTAGAGATAGCTAATCTGAATAAACTGAAACATTTTGTTCAATGATCAAAATTTAGAAAGATTGAATCTAGTATATGAGAGGTAGTATCAAGCAAGAAACATTGCTACAGCTAATGTCTTTCCATTGCATTAAGTAAATATGTCTCTTGTTCAATAACACCTATAGTTCGATTCAATAGTAGCGGCACTACCTTACTCACAAAATATAGTCAATGCAAATAAATAATCAATTACTTGTTGCTTCCATATTTTGTGCTTATTAGTCAACAAACATGTGACCTTCAAGTTAAATGTCAAGATAGCAGTACACATATATGCACAAAGTGGAAGCAGGCGCCACTTGTTTATATTATATGTTTTTGGTGATCATATAGGACACTGGGTGGTAGTTCCTTATGGATGGTCTGCAGGTGCAAAAGAGACCCAAGAATAGCTCCATTGATCACTACGTACTTGCCTTCCAATTTCTAAAAGGGTTATTGTCGGCTATTGCACTTCGACCTAACTTACCTAGGAATGAATGGCCAGGAGAGATAAGAACATAAGATTCGTAAAAACAAAGGGGAGAATAGAACATTTGAGAGGAATACTGCAAAACTGTCGATACCTCTTGTTCATGATTGCAAATTTTGTTCTCTGTATATACAGCTTACCC
Source organism: Hyparrhenia diplandra (assembly GCA_015847255.1). Lineage (NCBI taxonomy): Eukaryota > Viridiplantae > Streptophyta > Magnoliopsida > Poales > Poaceae > Hyparrhenia > Hyparrhenia diplandra. Next base: position 18,373 of record JADLZK010009283.1, on the reverse strand, counting down.
TAGCTTGTTTTTTTTTTGAAGTGTCATTGGGGGGCGTTCCCCACTTGAATATATATTAATGTGAAATCAACAATCTCGTTTTTTTTTGGGGGGTGGCAAAACTTTGTCGTCCAGTTAATTTTGGAAAACCAGACTAAAACCATACATACAACGGCCTCGACACTGAGGCGAAGTTGTGGCATATCCACAAATAAACAACAAAACAAAACAAACTCCCTAGCATTAGAGTGAGGGATGGCTAACCACAAATGAGCACTTCGATGGCGCCTCAAGGAGGTGAATGACGCCGAACGTAATCATCATCTGCCAAAGAGAATCTTAGCAAGGCTTTTCGCCCGACTCATATGCCAAGAACTGTAGTGACCTGGCCGGCCGAGGAGGGGGCATGAGAGGTTCTTCAGCAACGCCTTCAAGAAAGAAATTCATCATCGCTGGCCAGTCATGAGCTGAGTTTTCGCCCAGAACCTTCGCCCGGACTCCTCAATACTGTCACCACGCCGCAATGCTGAACCAGCTCTCTGTCCCTCCCCGAGAGAAGAGGCATAGGGGAGGGCACGCACGGACACGCAGCCCCGCCGCCGGCTCTCTCCCGCCTAACCCTAATCCGCACCATGCGCGTGCTTGAAGAAGAAGAAGCACCACTGCCTTGAGAGCACCATTTGTGTCGACCGACAGCGGCTCCACTAGATCCGCCACACGTCATGGAGCCGCTCGGACTCGCCCACGATGACGACAGAAGGCACGCACCGACAACGTCGGCCGCCGCCACACGCCGCTGCGCAGCCGCCGGACTCGCCCGCGACGACGGAGGCGCGCGCGACCGACGCGCCCCACCGCCACACATCGCGAAGCCCGCCCGGACTCGCCTCGCGACGACGGAGGAGCGCACCGACAACTCCATGGACATCATTATACTATATGAATATTGCTCATGCTCGACAGTGGCGAATCTAGGATATTATGTCGCTGGGGTCGAGGACTAATTGACGGGGTCAAACATACATTGATTATCTATTTTAAGAATGATTTACATGTGGATTAGAGGGTTTTTTAGTGCAAAGCAAGTTATTGGGGTCAGCTGACCCTGACAATTGCACGTAGATTCGCCGGGAATGTAATTAAAATAAAGGATCCCTTTTCCTAAGTCCTCGTAACACTCAAAAATCAATCAAGAACACCCAAAGAACCTCAACTAAAAGGTTACGAAATCGGCCAAACCGGCAAAAAAATAAGGTCTTTGGAGGCAGAAACTTAGAAATTGTTAGATGTATAGGATATACATGTATTTTCCCTCAACTTGGAGGGTTTTTTTTTTTTTTTGCATATGTAGGGCCTTCAATATAATTCATTTGGCCACTCTCTAACATGGTATCAAAGGGACAGGGTTTAGATTCCATCATTTCATCTGCTTTGCCAATTCCGTGGTCATCATGCAGTCACCCTGGCCCCTGGCCCCTACGCCGCGCGAGCCTACCGCCCACATGTTTTCCACACCAGCCGCGCGACCCACTCGGTTCCCGTCCATATGGGTTATGAAGCTCAAAAGGCTGACACTGATTTAATGCATCTAGCTAACATAGTGGTGGACATGTTGGCTCTACTCATTGCCAGCTAAAGAAGTAGGACAGGTGGAAGAGGTTATTCCACATCTAGTACATGATGGTCTATCACTCCTTCAGTATGTGGATGACATGGTGATTTTTATGAGACATGACTTTAAAAAGGCCCTAAATATGAAGCCTCTTTTAAGCAAATTTGAACAATTATCTGGCCTAAAATCAACTTAATGTCATAAAGTGAAATCTTTTACTTTGGCGAAGCAATGGAATATGAAGTGTCATATTTTCAATTGTTCAGTTTTGACATATGCAGATGTCCTTTTCAATACCTAGGCCCACCCATGCATTTTAGAAAACTTAATAATAAAGATTGGATGATGACAGAGGAAAGAATTGAGAAAAGACTAAGTCGATGGAAAGGAAAAATGTTAACTATGGGAGGTAGACTAGTGCTCATAAACAAATGTCTATTGAGAAAAATGGCTTTTTAAAACCTTGCAATGGGGAAGCGATGTGGCAAGAGCTGTTGAGAAACAAATGTATCAAAGATAAAACTATAGATGGTTGCTCAAAAAAAACCAATAGACTCACGGTTTTGGAAATGCCTAATGAATCTAAAAAGAGTGGTCATGGGTTACGGTTCATTCAAATTGAAAGATGGTACCCAAACTCGGTTTTGGGAAGATACTTGGATGGGTAATCAGCCCTTGAAGCTAAAATATGCTTCGTTGTTTAACTATACTTAGTTCAACACCACTAAATATTTCTTTTCATAGATCATTAGTGGGTAACAATTTGAGGGATTGGCACAAAATTGTTTCTTCGTGTTAAACGATGCGAACTTACAGGAAGGTAGGGATACTTTTGTCTTAGTTGCTACATTCATAGGGGTAATTCTCTTTTAAAATAAAATCTATGTATGCTGCGTTAGTTAGAAATTTTTGTGGTATCTTGAAAACTAGTGCTCATAAACTTTGTGTACTATACCTACAAAGATCAAAGTATTTTTGTGGTATCTAAAAATGAGTGATTTTGACTAAAGACAATCTAGCTAGATGTAATTGGAAAGGTGACCAACATCTATTTTTTTAATTGTTCATATGAGAGATTCATGTTGCGTGCAGGATAGTGTTTGGAATAACAAAACCCAACAGTATGGATGATATGTTCAACAATTGGTCAAAATTGGATGGTTCCAAACACAACTTATTGCTTTTAACTTCAGCAATGGTTCTTTGTTGGGCAATTTGGCTAACTAGAAATGAAGTGGTTTTTGATAAATGCACACCAAAATTTTTTCTTGTAGGTTCTATTCAAGGAAATGCATTGGCACCAATGGGCTAGGTTACAGCGACGGACAATCAGCGAGAGACCTTGGTTCAAGCTATTCGACATCTCCAAAGTTCTGCCATATGGAGTTCTTTGCGTCGAATGGATGGTTATATGACATATTCGGATTGGTCGGGCTTAGTCAAAACTTTATTTTGTTGTGTTTAGCCCATTGGTAGTTGTGAACTATGAACTTTGTAACTATTGGCCTAAGTCTACTTTGAGTAGATGAAGTCGGGTATGAAATATTTATTATCTAAAAAGAAACGAGTGGTTGGGCACTTTAGTGGCGCCTAGTCTGGTGCTCACCACTGGATCAATGTGGTGGCCCTTTCTTGTATTGAGCCTCTCTGGTCACGCCTGCACGCACGCACACTCAAACTTATGAACACACGTGACAAAACCTTACCCCACCTTCGAAGAACTGAAGCACCCGACAGATCCGAAGATTCCCCAAGTCACCATTGGCGCCTCATTATCGACGGAACATCGCTACCACCTAACGCATAATGCCGGTAAATCCTAGGAAAAAGGTGCGAGTACTGATTTTTGAACCCCGATGGGTAGGGTTCAACCCCGACCGTCCCCTACCATTGACTATAAGCCAATTCGCATGCCTGCATATTTTTGGTGCCCTTCTTCTGTTCACACTGGTCACTGGATCAATCCGGTGAGTGTAAAGCTCCTCGTGAACTGCACCTATAGCGGGACCACCGAATCAACCCAGTGGGTCTTCAAACCGAAGCAACATCGATGATCTTCCCATTTAACGTCTTCCGGCAAAACGGTAGCAATCTCGATCTATTTGTTCCACTTGGAAGTAGTCAACAATCTCCAATATGTCATTATCTAGAGAACTATGTATAAGCAATAGCGTGCATCTTACAAAGACAGAGTGTGAGTGATTGATGAGAAGAAGGCGCTCTATTGTTTTCTCAAAAGTTGGTCTGCAAATTTCAAGCTAGCTACCGTATATTCCTTCAGTTTTCTTGACACAACAACAGCTATATCAATGGCAGCAATTATTGGCAGCATACGGATAGATGGCACCACCATATATGTCCTGATCAACTGAAAGAGGAAATCACTAAAAGCAGTGGTGGTTTTTTGGAAATGGAAAAGCAGTGGTGGTAGAGGCATATTGGATTGGAACCAAGTTAAAGGTGTGCTTGCATTTGACATTTGTGTTACATTTGTGTTTGACTCTTTTCTGATTAATATATATTCCGCTGGGCCCTGTTCCTCCTCATCCGTAATCTGTTGTGCTTATGTGCTGGACAATTGGTAGGGCCACGCCGGGCAAGGGTCATCAGTTATCCCGATCACACTGAACTTGATAAGCGTGTGATATCTGTGACCCAGCTGAGCCGCATTAAGCCGGTAGCTTGAGAAAGAGGGATAAGGCAAGATCGCATGATGGTGCTGCCTCCTTTCAGCTGGAGTTGCTCTCTCATCAGATGTACACACCATGGGGAGAGCATTGGAAAATCACAAGCGGAGATCATGAAGATCCATTTCATGTACCAAGCAAATCATGCTTCCATATTTGTTCGTGCCCGATGGCCATACAAGATGTATTCCCCGCGCCCTTTTTTTTTTGTGTCTGTTTGATGTGTGGTGTGCAGACCTCCTCATTTTTCCGGGAAATGTCTTTCCTTAGCAGATTTGTATGGCTTCACGTATTTCTCGGCTGGACATGAGTCATATACATTTTTTTTTTTTTGAAAGTGCATATTGTGCGCGTACTACATCATTATTAAGGGAAATAGAGATGTCATGATTACAGCCTCAACCGGTCAATGGCGAGGTGTCGAAGTCCGGCAAAGGCAACACTTAACAATAATCACCGACTCTAACAGCGGAGCAATACAGATGTACTAACTAAGAAACCAGTTTTTGCAACCCCTTGCCGCGGACCGCGTGCCGTATCATCGGGAAAAGCTCGCAAACGGCTTCCTTCTTTACTGTTAGGATGTCGCCCCCAAAGTGTCCGTGGAACTGCGCCATCACATTACATTACATTCAAAGTTTAAGCTGATGTATAACTGACCATTAAGGTCAAAAAAAAACTGTCCATTATATTCCATCATTACTTATGTATATATTTATTTCATCTTCACATCATGTGTGTTCCCCTAAAAATCAGTAAATCTAATTGAATTTAGAATCAGAAAAAGGAAATAGCTGAAAATCCTATTTAGTACTTTTTGCGACATGATCAGGGGGGGCCTTCGCTTCAAATCAGAACAATAAGACATTACTAAGAAGTAGGTCTGCTTGCAGTAATGCAAACCTACGAAGTTCATGTGAAGAAATAGGATCAAGGTTCAATAATTGAGGTTAGCACCACTGCACCAGCAATATTGAAGCAGTTGATCTCACTTTCCATGACCTCCCATCTCCTTCATCCTAATGGTAATGGGGGTCACTGCTGCTCGACGCCTTGACTGCACACGGTGACGGAAGCCTAGCTTGATTTTTTTTCGAACACGATTTCACGTGTCTTTTTCATTAACGTAAGAAGCCAAGACTGGCCGAATAAACAATAAACACTACACAACATAACACCGCACAACACAACCACAGAGATAGTAGCTACAAACAAACAAAGCAGCAACCACTGCCAAAAGCAAGGAGAGGAGCACTCCACCGGGCCACACAACACAACCACGCGAGGCGATATGCAAGCCGAAACTCAGGAGATGCCGATTGAATAGAGGAATGGAAGTCCCGGTCACTAAAACCACGCAGCATAGCATCAAGGGGTGTCACACGCCGGCAGCGACTGCCCAAGGTGGATCCGAAAGCACGACGCCGGGTGGCCCACGACCAAGCAACGACGGCGAGACAACAATGGCATCAACCCCCGAGACAACTCCAAACCGAAGCGGAACGCCGGTGGCCCACGGCCAAGCAACGACGGTTAGGCGACAACGATAGCGCCAACATCCGAGCAAGATGGGCCGTAACGACAAACCGAACGCCCGGAGGTACGCAACGCCGCACGTTAGGTGAGCTGCAACATCACAAGGTGGAAGCTCAGGGGGGCGCAATTAGAATGGTGTAGTGGAAGTCCCGTCCACCGAAACGCGACGCCGGTGGCCCCAGCTTTAGATAACGATGGCGGCGGCACCGATGGCGCCAACCCGGAGCAAGGCGGGCAGAGCGACGGCGAGCGGAAGACACGACTCCAAAGCCAAACGCAGGATGGGGACGCCGAGGTGACAACGAAGATCCGGGGCGGAATTGCATGGCGACGCAGAGCTCGAAAGGTTCTTCAACAGAGCCTTCAGAAGGGAATGACGCCACGGACGCCAACCTGCGTTGGGATATCACCCACCGGAACTTTCATTCCCAGCCGGAAGCCGCCGCCGACGCACAAAAATGACGACGCCTTCAAAAAGGTAATGACGTGGTGCGACGTCGGCCCAAGGCAAAAGCTTGGGAAAGGAGGGTTTTCACCCAAGTGTTGTCGCCCGCAGCCTACCACCGCCACGCCCGACAAATTGTCGAACAAGGGCCACCCGCGCATGGGGCCGACGTGGTGGCGCTGGACGATCCTTGGCCATCCATCAACCCACCATTGCCGGTGGGGGGCGACGAGCGCCGCCGCACGCCAGCGCGCCGCCACCCGCCCGCAGCGCCACCGCCGGGAGATGCGGGCCGGAACTGGCCCCATCCGTCATCCCACCACCGCCGATGGGGAGGACGGCGCGCCGCCGTCTGCCGGAGTGCCACCGCCGAGGAGGGGCCGGACGCCCCGCCGCCCACCACGACGGGGAGGGGGTAAGCCGGATCTCCCGCCGAGGCCACCCAAGGCCATCGCCATCGCCAACCCTAGGCCCGCCCGCCACTGGTGGACCGGGAAAATCGGTCGCGGAGGGCCTGCCCCGCGACCACCCCGGTGGCGCCGGAGAGGGAGGGGGGAGAGGGAGACATGAGGATGAGGGGGGGGTTGCAAGGAGGCGCCTTTTGAGCCCTCCCCTGCCGGCCGCCCCACCTGTATGGAGGAGCGGCGACGGTGGCCCCGCCAGCGGGGTGGGGGGCTCGAGTCGCCCCCTAGGGGAGACGACGCAAGGGGACGCGAGTTGCTTTTTTTCCACAAGGCTTGAATTTGCTCTCACGTGCTCAAAATGTTTTTTTAGTTAATGCGCTTGAGCTAAGCCTAACTTGATTTATCCAAAGTCACTTGTTCCATATATGCCTATCTGCATCCGAGTCGATGTAAATTAGGTGTGATCAGATAGTTACGATTCAGCAGCTCTCAAATGGGGTTATTAGCTCGCTTTCGTTGGTTGCAGTCCAATCCAGTCCCATCCGGGCCACCTGGCGATGTTTGGGGGATCTTCTTCTCTTGTCTGCTACCGATGGACGATCTGCCTTTCTTCACCGTGGGCATCCTCCATTACCTCCTGTCTCGACACTTTTTGAGCTTTATTTAAGCACGGGTGTGTTTAGAGTCCAAACTTCTCTCCAAAATTTTCTACATGCCTATCACATCACATCACATCATATCGAAACATTAAATGCACTCAAAATACGCATGTCCGGAGTATAAATGTAGTTAAAAGAATAAACTAATTACACAGTTTAGATGTACATTGTGAGACGATTCTTTTGAACCTAGTTAAGTCATGGTAAGATAATATTTACCATAAACAAACGAAACGTGCTACAGTCTTTTCAGTACGCTACAGTGCAAAATTTGGCCCGAATTTTTTTTGGCAAGCCCGGCCTCTAAACACAGCACACGTCTAAATATCTAGGAGACACGTCCTGTCGATATCGTCGCGATGTGTTTTAATCATTTTCTCAATTATTTGGCAAAGAGTTTTAGAGTTTATCCATGGCAGTAAAAGTGAAAGAATGCATGGCAACTTTTGCTCTCTTTTTTCTCCCTAGACATGTTGCCCTCCTTCCAGGTCCTCATTTTTTTGAGATGAATTGTAAAGCCGGCGAGCGGGGATTGGTCGATTTCATAGATATATAGGTGAGGGACCAAAAATGTCCCTTTGGCCAATGTTCCGGGACCAAACTGGTCTTTCACTCTACGGCTATAGATACAGAGCAACAATTGCCTCAGGGTATCTCAAAAACAAAGTTTTGCGCCATAGAAAAAAATTACTAAAACAACCATAACTAGATAGTGATTTTACTAACTCTAGCCATGTCTAGCAAACATTTCCATCGCGGCTATCTCAATGGTCTTACAACCTATTTTCATGAACTGGCGATCCTCCTCCTTTCGTAAGGGATCAAAAAAAATTGTATCGTTCAGCACAAAGCACTTGCACAAAAAATAATCTTATATTTCAGTTTCCTATTTATCCCTTCCAATCGGTCTGAAAAAAATACAGTGTATACTAGTTGGCGGTGATAAATTGAAGGAAACGTGAATCACTTGCACCAGCAATAATCTTATATTTTAGTTTCCTATTTATCCCTTCCAACCGGTCTAAAAAAATATTGTGTAAGCGGTGATAAATTGAAGGAAACATGAAATATTCTCTAAATGAATTTAGCAAAATGACAAACAAAAAATTGGTGTTGAATAGACTCGTTCGAGGAACAAAAACAACACTTCTTATCTTCTTGCCACTACCGTTGTGCTAAATTATCTTTGGTTAGAACTACTCCTTTGTACAAGTACCATAAGAAGACTTTGATTTTGAGAGGTAGCTTTAGTTTCCGGATAAAAGTGTTATAAGGTAAAGTTTGTGTTCCCAAAGTAAAGCTAGTTACATTGATTTGGTCGAGAACAACCAATTTCTGATGTAGCCCCCACACGGCGGTCCCTCCGATTTGTCGGTTGTATATTTGCCACCATATCCACTACATTGTGCCATGCTTGCAAATGACATCTGTCCCGAAGGCTACATTTAACGGTATCACAGAGATCACTGATTTTATAGATGCATTTTCCTTTCTCACAATGTAATAAAGTGTGGGAAAGAGCGATTTCAGCACTCGATCTTATCCATGAATCCTCCCAAAATCGCACTTGAGACCGGATCAAACTTGCCCAAAGAGAGGAACTCCTTCTTAACCTTCATAAGGCCAGCCCAAAATTGAGAATCCCCAAGCATGTATTAAACCTGAGTCAAATCTTTTTCTTAGGTATTTATTCTTAAGTAGTTGCTGCCAAACCCCGTCCCCATTTATTAATTTAAATAACCATTTGCTAAGGAGGCACTTATTGTGAGTTTCTAGATTTAGGACTCCCATCCCTCCTTGGTCTTTTGGTGTGTAGACTACCTCCCACTTACTTAATCTATTTTTTTTTTTTTCTTGTGATCATCACTATGCCAAAAAAAGTGATCCAAAAGTAATCTAGTTTCTTTAAAACACCTCTCGGAATTTCAAAGAAGGACAACATGAACTTAGGGAGACTACTCAATACAAAATTAATAAGAACTAGTGTTCTTCCTATTGACAACATACCTTGTCCCTCAAACAACTGAGTCTTTTTGGAATCTTTTCTCAACATGTTTTCGGCCCTTATTCAATCAATTTTTTTGTTGCATTGGAATTTCAAGATATCTAGATGGGAAAGATCTTACATTGCATCCAAATATTTATGTATATTTAGGTTGATTGACTTTGGTCACCCCATAGCAGAACACAATTCACTTTTATGGAAGTTGATCTTGAGTCCTGATAATTGTTCAAAAAAGTACAAAGCTAGAGCTTCATGTTTTTGGCTCTCTCCAAATCATTGCCCATAAAGATAATATTATCATCCGCATATTGGAGAACCAAAAGTTCATCATCTACCAAATGTGGAACAACCCCTTGATTTGTTCCACCTGTTTAGCTTCTTGAAATAAGGCCCTTTCTTGTTTGAAAAAAAATGGCCTACATTATCATTAACCTTTACTGCAACACTTCCTCTAGAGATAACTTTCAAAATCCAGTCGCACCAAGTTGGTGAGAATCCTTTCATCAAAGAACTTGTTGTATAAAGGGCCACATCAGTTTATCATAAGCCAATTCAATGTCTAGTTTTAAAATGAATGTTTCTTGGTTTTTCCTATATAGCTCATGAATTTTTTCATGCAAAGTCAACACTCCATCCATTATATGACGACCTGAAATAAAACTCATTTGAGATGACTCTATCAATTTATCTGTGGAGCAGTTTCTTGACTCCAGCTGTGGCATAGCCTCTTGCATATCGACATATCGTCAATGTGAAATGTCCTATAAAGCTTTATCCATTCTAATGGATGTTTTTCAAAAATCCAAATACTGGCTACAAATTATTTGTAGGACAAAAATATTTGAACCTATGTAGAGTATAGCATACCGCATACAGTCAATGGTTCATGATAATGAGAAACAAAATTATATATCATACCACATAAACTCATTAAGTGGTAGGCGACGTCCCCGTCGATAGCGAGGCGCCAATGGTGACTTCGGAACTTCAAGATTTGCCGGCTCAGTCCTTCGAAGGTGCTCATAGGGGTAGGGTTTGCGTACGTGTGTTCATAGGGGTATGCGTGCGTGTTGAGCGTCTGCGTTGTACTATGTAATCTAAAAAAAAATCCTTCATCAATGATTGATTGAAGCAGTCCGTATAGAACGGGGCGATGAGATGGGGGTGGCTTTGTTGTTTTGTCCAAATCTATGTTCATTCTTCTTTTTTAATTTAACCGGCGGCAATCTTGCCTCATTCGTTTTATAAATGAGAAGAAACAGTGTGTACAAAATGTAGGATTCTTTTCTACTGCCGTAGCTCCTTTTTCTCTCTCGATACGAATATTGTCGCCTCGTTCTTGTAACTTTGAGATATTTTGTGATTCTCATAGGGCACACAAGGTTCCCTTCCCTCCCTACGTAGACCGTTCAGGGACGATGGTCACAAAAGCAGTTTGTTCTTGTCCCATGATGAGCTGCCTCGTGTCGACGAACTATGGCTGTTTGTTCGATCATGCAGCCCTTCACTGTTTCGATCTTTTGATTCCTCTCTTTCTGTATTGCAAGGGCAGTGATGTGCTTGTGGAAGGTAGGAAACAAGGGATGCAACTATAGACAATGCGCAGAGCAGAAGCAACTACCTGCACTCACCGTTCGCTCACTCCTTGGTGCGTGGTGACAGCCGGAAAAGAGTATTATATATTGTGCGATCCTCCAATACCATTGCTTTGTCTATGTACGGTGAGAAGTAAGGACTATAATTGATTCAGTCCATACGAAATTTGTAATCATCGAATCCAAACTTATAGAGATCGATTTGATTGTTAATGTGCACCTTATACTGGCTCCACCCATGTAGGATGTAGGAGCCAGACCCTCATCATCATGAATGTGAAAGAAATGCCCATAACATGCGAAAACAATCAGAGCTCGATCAGAACTCAAGTACTCAACGAGATTTATTAGAGCTATAGCAGGTAATGATCCAAAACCCAACAATCTACAGCAGCGCAAAATAAATCTCAACTGTACATCAAGCGGTATAGTGCCAATAGTGGGGGTTTGATAATGCAATCTCGTGTTATTATGTCACAGGCCATCGCACCAAGAGGCCAAATTAAGCAGTAGAAAGATCCCAGGCTGGCCAAATCATATGCTTCAGACCAACAAAATCCGAAAAAGATCACAAAGATGACACATTTCTAGGGGCCTTTAATGGAAAAATAAATATTGCGCCACTGCCACAAGGTTAGAAGCGGCTTCAATCAGATATGGCATGATGCCCGGTGACACATGATCCTCAAAAGAAATAGAGAAGCATAGTTTAGCATCCTCAGTGCTCTTTACTTGCATCATGCATTGACAATTGGACATCTCAGCATCCGAGCCAAAGTCAAAATGAACAAACCATTTGTGTTATAGTTGCATTTCTGTTTTAATTTAGGTCTTCACTTCAAAAAAAAAAAAGTTAAAAGAATGAGATAGATATACTTCATATACATACACGGTTTGCATGTGATCAACCCCTATGAAGCTTACATATCTTTTTGAAGTAGCTAGGTAACGTGCTCCTTAACACTACTAAGAGAGCATCTGGACAGTGGTGTATAGTCATCAAAGGCACTTATTCCACAAAATTTACTACTACGCCAAGCTAATGTCCCTCAAATTTGAAGCTGGCAGCTAAGGCAGCACCTTTACATGAGTGGCCAGCAGTGTCTTCACCCTGTCAACCTACAATGAATTATTTGACGAATATGCATCACTAACAAAATTATTAAAAAATATAACAGAGATTACAACTAAGAAAAAAAATAGTTAACACTGAATACATCCAAAACATTTTGATTTTATAGCGATGTACAGTAGGAAAAACAAGAATGAAACAAGAAACAGAACCTAGGAGAAAACGGGCTGATCAAATATTCAAAGGCACTGCTTCATTATTGATATACACAGACTAGCTAAATAGAGGAATATTATTAGGAAACAACTGAATGCACTAGAATCGATGACAGCATTGGATAACTGCTGTGCTTTGGAATTAAATATACCTTGCAATCCACTAAGCTTGTGTCCATGCACGATGCACCTAGCTAAGAACTCAAAACTCTATCCTCATCCACATGCACATAGTTGAAATGTGTGAGTTCATTATTTTTACATGACCGTTGCTTCAATAATTCATACTATGTAGGTTCAAGGAATACCAAAAAAAACTGAACACAAGTGGCTAACATATTATTCATGTCGTGTAGTAAACACACTGTCAGTCACAAAGCTATCACCAACCTAGCACTATCGCACAAGAACACAGTGGATTTGACAGCTGGAATGACTTAGCCTTTTCTGATTTTTGTTCTAGCTTTATACATTGCTGAGAGCCAGGCTGTGATAGCCTCCTAATCAATGCATAATATTATCCAAAATAATCGCCTTGTTACTCCTATAACTTCATGTTGAAAGTTAGCTTAACCAAATGCTATGAACCTAGAAAATAGCTGCATCTAGACACACAGGATTATTTCTAACACCACAAAATCCCTTACTTTTTAGGAATACATTCTCTGACAACCTTAGCATGGAATGCATTAGGAGTAGTGCATAGCTCTGTATGATCAAATCGAAATAATTTTATTGGAACAAGAGGAAGGAGGGGCTATGGTGATTGCTAGATGTCTAGCATTGTGAAAAACACTCTATTAAGCTCTTACCAAAAATACAATAGAATTATTTATTGTTTCCAACATTACTAAAATGTTATAACACGCAAGCTTATAATAAAATGGACCCCACAATAACATTAATCCCATTGAAGTCCTTTAATCGATCTTTTAACTATCCCAAAAATCATGGCTAGTTTATAGGCCAGATTTGTAAGGTTGCCATTGGCGTATCATCCAATAACAGTTGAGGAGGGTAAGAGGGTTGTTTTGAAAATGGGAAGAGCATTCATTTGACCAACCAAGGCTTCAACATGCCTTCAATGTCTACAATGCTTCAGCAAATCCCAGGTGTTGGCAACACGCAGGCATGATAAGACTTTTAAAGTCATACGTGTAAAACAATCTTCTAGCAGAGTTGCAAGAATAATAGAAGATAAACAACCAGAACAAAAGGTTCTTCCAATGAACTGGTAACAGTGTAACACGGCATAAGCTGTTAATTGTATATAAGAGGGTAAAGGACTAATGGAGTATTAGTGTCCACAGAGATATAGTATCTGCAGAAGTGCACTGGTTCACCAAAATGAGAAATCAATTCCCAGACAAAGGAATTGTATAACTCCTACAGCTTAGAATGGTCTATTTCACACTTGAATGCACATAATGAAACATATAGTATAGACAAGATGTTTCATATCAACTCAGTAAAAGTTTACATCACTGGAAGGTTGCAGGATAATTTTTGGTTCTCTGTATGCCACACAAGGTGATAGCGGTAAGAGCAAGCTATTCACTACTTACTATTACTTCATTTTATCAGAAAATATAAGTCCTTCTAGGTTTACCCCAAGTCAAACTTTTGTCAACTTTGACGACATTATAAAAATGTTTATATAGATTTGCAACACAAGATTGGCATAACTCGATTCAGTATGCAAAAATTTCATAATATAGAATTCCTCTCAATTAAGATAGTTAATTCCATAAATATTGGGAGCCAAAACTACAAAATGTTTGACTCAGGGCAAAGCTAGATGGACTCATATTTGACCAAATGAAGTGCTATTTATGTAGCCAACTGGTAGTTCCAGTATCTGATTTGTGTGCTGCACTTCCAGATGCCTCCTGGAAAGGATATATCACCTATCTAGTGTGTCAGACAACAGGCATGCAGCCATGCATCTCCACCAACTAGCTACATTTTAAAAAAAAAAACACTATTCAGACAACCCCCAGCAGCATGAAAAAAAGATGGGACAGGAAAACACCATACATGCGCACCATTGATCAATTTAATTGAACCTAGACTCCATGGGACCAACCAGGCGCTAATCACAATTAGTTGTCGACCAGACTGATTAGTCAAGCTTAGTACTAGTCGCCCTATATATTTCAGGATATATATACATACTATAAATGGGAAAATCCTTTCCACTATGAATATATATACCTATATATACTATATAGTATGTAAACAATAAAGCAAGCATCAAGACTACATTAGTGGCTAGTTGGTGATTTACTCGTGAGCTAAGCTCGTGAGAGTCGATTTCTTGCACATATATGCAACAACAGTGCAGCACCTAAGACCTCAGAATGGAGTACCAGCAGCAAGCAACAATAGTAGCAGAGAGGCAACATCACAACAAGCAAGCAGGCAAGCAGTGATGCAGCAGCATAGAAAGCAAGCAGGAGGCCAGCACTGTGGGATGAGGAATGGGGAAGGAGAACAACGGTCTCAAGAATGGTGCGCGGAGGAGAAGGAAAGGCGCATGGGAGATGAGGAATGTAGACCCAGGAAGGAGGAATCAAGCAGGAGGATTTGTGGCGGCATGGGAGAAGGAATTCAACGTGTGTTGCCTGTGTTTTTTGGTGGTGTATGCACTAATGCTAACCCTAGCAGGCCAAATTGGCAGCCCAATAGCACACATCTAAGCACAGTTCTGCAGGCCCGCAAAAAGGATAAGCAATCACAACTTCCAGTCTGGTCGTCCACCTTCTAGTCAGACAACTAATCCTGATTTACTCAAGCTAGTCGCCTCAGTGTACCTGGTCGACCTCAGGTGACCAACTAGGGTTGATTAATTGTGATTAATAAACATTAACCAAGCACTCTATATACACTCAAATATATTAAAAACAACTTCTACTTCTTCTACTTCACAAGCAAAGCCATATGGAAAGCATGACTTGCTGCAATGCATATACAGGGTTATTAATATTAAACAAAAAAAATAAAACAAGTATTAAGCACATAGCAAAGCAAAGCAAGTTGTCATACAACGTAGATAAGATCGCAAGCTCTAGAGAAAATCTTCGACATGGCACACAAATAGATTATTACTGCTAAACCGTGTGGAGAGAAAGTTGGAAGTGTACCTTCCATCATTGGATAAATTTACTGTGCTGCAGCCTCAAACTTTTTAAGATATCACAATGTGGTGTCTGGTATGACAGCCCCCATTGGCGACGCTGCAGCTCGACCCTGCAATTCTGTGTGATTACGGAGTAATAATCCCTTCTCAACATGCCGCCTCCAGCGCCGCTCAGTGCTTTGGTGTGGATACTGCCCTCGAAATTAGACATCTTCACATAGTATGCAACTCCACGTGGGGTTTGGAACTTATGCTCATAAGGGTAGGAGCGGGACAGCGAGTAGACAGGCTCAGAGGATGGCAGGAAGTTGAGCAACAGCAGCAGTAGGACTGGCAAAAAGCTGAATAAGCATCCTGACGGTTGAGCCACCAGAGTTTTGCGCGCCATGGGCATGCACCCCACCAGTCCTGAAATGGAAGGTTCCAAACTGTCCAAACTGCCTGGTGGTCGCAGGCGCCATACCACCAAAGAAGAAGTTCCTGAATATCTCATCTGGGTCAAAGTCATCCTCGTAGAAACCATTGTATGCACGGGCAGTGGAGGCCCTCCTGTGGTGTGTTACTGGCTCATCTGGAGCCAACAAGGTCATATCGCTTGGCGGCTCAGCATCACTGAGGCACTGGAAGGCCTTGAGACGGCCTTGAAGGCGTCCTCTGCGCCAGGGCCTTGTTCTGTCGGGGTGCACCTTGAGAAAGAGCTTCCGGTAGGCCTTGCGCACGTCCTCAACACTGCAGTCCTTTTCCAGACCGAGATCTGGTAGTAGTCCCTGGTGTGCTTCGACCTGGCGCACGATCTCGAGCTGCTCCGCTGTGTACTCCCTGGCAGCAGGAGTGGCCTCCCCTCCCTCCCTCCCTCCCTCCCCTTGCCCTTGTGCCTCCTCTCTCAGGCCATCATCCCTTTCAGGTGGTGCCGATGCCCCTGCTGCTGCGGCAGTTTGCGGTGGCGTAGGTGGCGGCTGAGATGATGACGAGGAAGCCGGGGAGTCATCTTTGGGGCTGACAAGGGAGGCGAGGGAGGTCGTTCGATGGCAGCGAGGGGTCGAGGCGCTTTGCCTTGACAGGAACTTTGATGGCGCGCGATCGGTCGCCGGCGTCGAGCGCGCCCTTGCCGATGCGCAGGCACTTGGCGGCGTCGTCCTTTGCTGCCGTCCATCGGCATCTGGTCACCGCCGCCGTCACCGGCCGATCGAGCCGAGCAGGCGGGCGACTGAGATGAGCTCACGCAGCGAGCGACGGCTGCGCCCGCCCCGATCGGATCAGATCCGCCCAGCCCCAACCCAACCTATCATGATACAATCGGCGCGGCGGGTATATGAGGATCAGAGAGAAATTCGAGCTTGGAGTACGAATCGGTTGCGTATGAGCAAGAGGAGGAGGTCGATTACCGCGAGGCGAGGCGACGCTGAGGAGGGTTCAGGTGGGCGGATCACCGGAGTCGGGGGACGGAAGGAGGAGGACGGGGGTAAGGGGATAGGGCGAGCGACACCGACGCGGCGACGACTCGACTCGAGAGCCGGCCGCCTGGTTGGGATTTTTCTTTCTTTTGATTTGTTGCACTTTCCACGCGGCGTGAAGAAAAGGTCGGAGAATCCACCATAGGCCGGATTCGGAAAACGATATCTGGCCCAAAAGCTGTTCCGGCCTAGCCCGATTAAAATTTTGCCTTTTGGAAAACCAGGGAAAACCCAAGGCCTACCCTTTGATGTTCTACTCCCTCTATGCCAAAATACGGTTGCTATGGGAAAATACGTAATTTGTATCTTTAACTATGTTTATTATAGAAAATACATAAATATTTATATCACTTTAAAATAAATTTATTATAAAAAATATATTAAAATATCTACCTAAATACTAATTATGTATCATAAATATTAATATTTTATTAATATATTTGGTCAAGTTAAAGTTGTTAACTTTTAAGAAAGCGAGAATGGCTCTTCTTCTCACAGTGAAGGAGAACTCATTAAAGGGCCGGTTTGGTAAAACCAGCCTAGGATTTATTCCAAGTGACGAAGCTACGTAAGTTTAACTAGCATTCTTGTCGAGAATTTTATCAGGTGTTAATTCTAGGTGAAACGAATGAGGCCTAAGTCAAATTTTTTACCGAAAGGTCTATGCAAAAAAATATTAAATTATAGATAAGTTATTTGATTTGTAACTTTAAGTTAAAAATATGCCCCTTAGTTTTAATGTAAAGTTCATTATTTGATTTGAAAACTATTTTATATAATTTTATGAATATTAAAGGCGGTGTCACGAAGGTTAGAGCAATGGGATATAATAAAGGAGAGACAATCAGATATGTGGGTATGAAGGTACCCGAAAGGTTTTTCATACCTTGTTGTTGATAAATGAGGTATGGTATAAATCAGCCTTCTAAAGCCTACTTGGATTGGTGCTCGTACTACATACCAGATATGCTCATTATACTTGGATTGATGCAAGTATGAGATTTTATCCTCAGTATCTGTGAGTACATACTCAAAATACAATGAAAATATAGAAATTGGTTTGCATGAGCAATGATATACTTGTTGAGTCCTCGTGTTTCTTTTTTTCTTTTTTCTTTCAAAAAACTGTGATGTATATGAGTCCTTTGTACTCCTAAACTAGTATTTTTGGGTGGGCAAGGCACTGATGATATAATGAGCTTTGAGTTATATTTGCTCAACCCGATCATGTCATGTTTTATGCTTGGAAGTTCATGTCACAGTCTCATGCTTGAGCACTACTGTACTAACCATGTGAACAATGAAAATAGTGAGATTTTTTGCTGAACTATTTGTTAGTTTTTCATTGTTTATTGCTGTTTAACAATGAAAATGGTATTAAATGGTTATTATTTTGTTTGGATCATGTATAGTGTTAACATTAAAGTTGCAGGGGCTTCTTGACAAGACCAATCTGTTGGAGAAAAATGTTGCAGAGTGCCTCCAAACACTTCAAGATTAGTATTTTAGTTATAGTAGTACTGATGGTGTTCACCTTCCGCGTAGCTTTTGCTGCTTATTCTTTGTAATAA
>JADLZK010009282.1:0-204247 GCA_015847255.1 Hyparrhenia diplandra | reverse complement strand
GACGTTTCCATCAATCATAGGGGGATTAACACTTTTCTTAACTCGCCAAGAAGAACATGCCGAGAAGATTGATCCCGGGTCGGTGATCTTGGAGAGGGACGAGCAACAAAAGAATCATAATAATCTTCGTGATAAGAGAGTCTCAAAAACGAGACCTTCTTGAGCCGATTCCGCCCGGGAGGTAAGGGATTTGAACCGATAGGATTTTAGTGATCGAAGTTGAAGGAACAATGTCGCATAGCTTTTCTTATCGTTGTTCTTACGAACTCCTAAAAGTGGTCCACCGTCTTCTTCTTCACACCGCATGAGGTAGTCATGAAGCCGCTTAGACCGCCTACCCCAAGGTGGAAAACACATCAAAAGTTCTTGCAAACAAAAGATTTAGATTTGTAAATCATAAGACCAACTTTGCAAGAAACTAAGAAGGAGAACATCCAGCCGCATAAATATTGAACGCTGAAATTTTCCACTATACCACCCAAACATGATTGCAAGATAAGACCAACCGATTGAGAATTCAAAATATCGATCTACAAAGCTACGCCAACTAGAAGCGTGAAAAGATGGGGAGGGAGGAGAAGGACTCACTGAACAACCAAAATGAGTCCCTTATGGCATGGTAGCGTGATAGTGTATAAGCGATGGTAGAAGTAAATGTCACGGAAGAAGTACTTAACTATACCATAATACCTGTGAGAGAGCATCTTCTAATCATACCTGTAGAAGCAGAGAGAGACAACTTCTAATCATAGTCACTGTGAGCGCGGGCTAAACCCTAGGGTTCCAAAGCCTAGTGCAACAAACAAGTTGTCCTTCAAAAGATGCCTACAGAGGCGCGATCGTGTGTATGTGTGTTTATAGAGGACAAATATGCTATTGAGCGTCTGCATTGTATCGCTGTGTAATTTTCCACACACACAGCAGAGGGATAATTCTTGTTAGTACCAGCTCGCTAGGCAATAGTAGCCAGCACCATAGAATAGAAGTGAATGTTTGAAATCTTTTCATGAGAGCGGTATAAGGATCCTGATCATCAAAACAATCCCATGTGGATGTGTGTGTCCATAAGAGGTGAGGGGGTCTAATCGCTCGATAAGAGCCAAAGTTATTTTCTCTAACTATCATATTATAGTATTTTGAGATCATATAATATCATCATTGAGTTTATAGAATGCACTTCTGCATTCAATTATACTTTTCAGACACAGTTACCCATGTTATACAAATTCAAGTAAATAGATGCCAAGATATATTTAAGAAGCATACCTAAAAGTTGTGAGAAAAGTTCCTCAAATAATTACCCTAATAATCAAATGACGACAAAAATAAAACTCCAGTAAGCTTGGCATCATGACACGGAATATCATATATCCTCTAAACTACTATTTTAATATCTATATAATAAATATAGAGACTGTAAAATATATGAAAACAGTGCACATATTGTTTTCAGAATCTGTAGAGTGTGGCCAGTAGTTTAAAAACGTCAAGTCTCCCTTCAATCCAATGGAAATAAAACACACTAGCCTTGAGATCAGGCTTCCAAGATTGCAGTGCCAAGCGGCCACGCAGGAACAAAAACCGGATAAACACGGCATGCTACGCTTATCCTCCTCGAGCCCAAACTGCGGGCCCAGCAAAAACGCGAGCAGCTGCAGGAGACGCAATGGCGACGATGTCTCTTGCCGCGGGGTCACCCACTCGCCTCCCTCACGCGGCATCACCGCTCTGGCTCCTCGCACGGCATTCCTGTGGCCGCTCCAGCTTGCGGCGTCACGGCGACGCGGTTCCCTGGGGCTGGCGGCGGCGTCGCGGCCAGTGGAAGCGAAATCGCGCGGCGCGGCGATTTGCGATGGCGAGGGAGCAGGAGCTGGAGGAGATCCGGCCACGGCGACGGAACAGCTGGAGGAGGAGCGTGGTAGACCTGCAAAGCTTTTTCCTGCTCCGCGTAAGCGCTCGGCGCCAGGAGTTCAAGAACAGCGAGTTCGGCCGCATGCGCAAGAGAGGGTACATTTGTTTCCTCGATTCCATTCATTTACTGTATAGGAGTTTTATTGACGGAATTGTTGAATTCATCTGAAATTAGCATAGATTGGTGGAAACGTGCCAACCCATTATGATATAGTTAATACGACAAATCGATAGTTTCTTTTTATTAAACGATGGATGACTGGGATCTGCTTCATATGCTCACTTTATAATCTACATTATTCAGTGATAAAAAGAGTTTAAGATAGTTTGAGTTCTGGCTCAGTCACAACAAATAAAAGGGATTTCCTTACCGGATCAGTTGTATATATGATATCAAGTGGACAGTTCATGCTCGGTTACTTGCCATTTTTATGGGTCGAACTCTTTTCTTTTCCAAGTGATATCGGTGGAACTTAAATTATAGAAGTTAAAATCTTACTGGTTCTCAAAATGCTGCTGTGACAGGTTCTATGCCTGTTTTTGTGATCTAGTTGATTACAAGGATATTTCAAAAGCGAGACTTTATATGTTTTATAATTTATATTGCTATCTGATCTGCAAATGGATAGAATGTTTTCTGTGGGCATTTAGAGATGAAATGAATCTTGTAACCAACTTGGATTGGTGGGCATTTGATTCACATTATATAAAGAGAAAGACCTACGCTGACTGCGCTGGCATAGAAACAAATGTCCCAATAAGATGATTGGGAATCATACTTATCACCTTCTTTTCACTTTATGGACTAGACACATGCATGCCTAGAACAAACAATTCGCTGCAGATTGATCAAAATCTTTGTTCCCTCTAGTGTGCCCTGATCATGAGCTAGCAATGCGAAGGAATCTGTTAAGTTAATGCTGATTGCTTACTTCCTGCTCTTACCTTTTCAGTTAACCATGTATTAAAAATCTCTGTGTATTCTCATATCTTCAGATTGCTCGTATGCTGACTGTGAAAAGAGGCGGAGAGTGAACAAGGAATCAACAAAAAGAGATTGTCTAGGAAGCTTGATAGGAAATGGAAGCAGAGCATTGTGGTCAGACCACGCCATCTCTGAGGGAGAACAAAGAGAGGCATAGAAAGCACGCCAAAGAGGGCAATCTGCAAAAGTCGTTTCATGCGAGTGTTGCAGGAAGGTTCCCTATTGATTTCAACCCTTATTTCATTGTTATGTATTCCATGTTTACATTTTTGCTAAAGCATTGCTATCCTATCAGTAATTTAGAATGGCCAGTCATTTTGCACTGAAAGTAATTGAGAATGGCCAGTCATTTTGCACATGAAAGTACATGCTTTGTTGCCATGTCCAGATCAAATCAAATTGATGTCTTATGAGGGACTTTCATACCTATATTTGAGATAGGTACACAAACTGTTGGTATGTAATTATATTGCTGGACTATAAGTATAACCTTTGCCAACCTCAATATCTTCAGAACATTCATTGGTGAGACTGACCATATAAGACCATTAGTGGAACATTAATAGTTGTACTTTGTCATCAATGAAGCTTAAGACACCAGAGATTGGAAAATGAGCAATGTATGAAGTTAGGGGTTTCTCAAATGGTAGTCACCAGCAATAGTAATGAATTATAGCACTGGTCCATAAACATTCCTTCTATAGGAAAAAGTGTCCTGAACATACCCAAATAATTGTGTCTATGCTTACCGAGAGAAGGAGAACCATGTATGGTTTGCTCTAAATTGGTAGCTTAACCTTTGAGGAGGTAATTTGTTTTTGGCAGTTCGAGCTGCTCGAAAGCCCAAATTTGCTTAATTCATTCACTTCTAACAAGTGTGAGAGAATGCTTTTACTTGTTATAAATTCCCACTCTCCGACCAAACTGTATGTTGTTTTGGCCTTTCTAAGTAACATTGCCTTTATATGCACCTGGAAAGAGAAGATTACATGCAACGAGAGAGAGTAGCTTACAAAGCATACATTGTATTGACCAAACAATTAAAGAACCAATTCTCTCTATCCAATGAAAAATGTTAGCCCAAATGAAGAATATGAGTGAGAATTTAAACCATTCAACCAGATAACTAAGCTTATAAATATAATCTTTGTTGGAATTGCAGTAATTTTTAATCTAATTTCATCATCTTATCGGACAATTGAAAATGGTGTTCTTTTCTTCTCTTGTGCCAGCAACCTAGATTTATGATACTATCTAGTCTTGCTGTGTATCTGGGTACAACTGATTCCAATGCATGTTGGACTTATGGGCCTCTCTCCTATACTGTACTCCACAATGTGCTGCAGATGTTGCTGGATAGAGCTACCAGGCTGGATCTCTGGATCTATCATAAGTTTTGGCGATTAGGCCCATGAGCTTTAGCAAAATGCTGTAACTTCGTTCGTTTTCAATATCCTTGTTAGCTTAAGATGGTAGGCTTTGATCCTTGTTACTATTTGTATTGGTGTATAGTCAGCACTAGTACTGTGACTGGAGTCTTGTACCCCCAATTATTAAGATGCATCCATGGCTCCATTCAAATATTTTTATGAAAAGTTCCATGCCATGACATTTCAGTAGCGATGTGCTAGTATTTCTGAATTCCTTGGGTAGATGAGAAATAGAGTCTGATATAATTGTTCAATGCTCTGTTACAAACCAGCTATAGTTAATGATAGACATATATGAAAACCCTTTGTCAACGATTTATTGCCCTGTTAGGTAGAAGTCCATTTTAGGCCATCAACTATTGCCCGAGTTTGGCCATGCAACTCTAAAACAAGAAATCTTTGGCGACTAAACTATCAACATTGTAGTTTTTCAAAGGTGGTTTTATGTTTTCTGAAAACAATAAAAACTTCCAGAAAACTTTTAGCTGTACTTAGTTATTTATACAAACTAGTTTTAGCAACGTGGCAGCAATAAAAAAGACAGGTTTATAGGCAGTTCAATCACTTGAATGTCAGAACAGTAGAACAACACTGCTGAAAGCAATTTAGACAATGTTGTCAAAACCAGCATGTGCAGTTTCAAGTTACAGAGCTACGCAAAACTCGCTGATATTAGTTTCTTTACATTGATTCCAAATGGATAAATGAAAATACCATATTCCTTTTTCTTTTATTGGTTGGGAAAAATACCTAATTCTAACTAAAGGTGCAACAAGAAAATGTTCGCATGACGCCGCAAAGTATGCACTGGGCGTGCTGGCCGCTGGGGGTATTTGAAATACTGAATATTGTACGACGGATACTAACCGCTGGGCTATTTGAAATATTAAAGCACAGTACGGGCTTACCTGGATGATTTTGTCTTATATGCATTTTCTCCAATCACTCTATGTTGGTTTTCTTCAGTGACAGGAAAGTTAATGTAGTGTCTAACCCTATGGCATCATAAACTAGTTAGTGCCTTGGTTTGCTTCCTCGTTCCTAATGTCCTCAGCTGTATAAAAATTGAACCAATAATCTATTCTCAACTTTATGCCCAAAAAGCTTAACAATCGATCAAGTGTACAAAAAATAACTGTAAATTGACACTTGTCACTTGTCAGTGTCAGGTAAAGATGTACTATCATTGCTAGAGATTTCAAATGAGTTTGTTAATGCTAGTAGCTGTCAATATCTTGGAAGAAAAGGCATTAGCTCTTACCTGCTCATAAGAAAGAATACCATTTTAAAAAGAAACTAACCTGTAAATGGTTTGAAACCTGAAAAGATGTTCGACCTCTGACAATGACATAAAGACAAGTGACTAAGGAAAACCACTATTACTGCTTCAGAAAAGCTTCCTGATTGATGAATGATTATTGTAATTAAATATTATCAGTGACAGCAGCATATGTTTTAGCTATTTGGATCCTTCCTATCGGCGCTACTTGCTTTTCTGTCGCTCTTTGGACTTTCAACAGGTTTCAGTCAACTCCCCCGTAACTTTCTGGGAGACAAGTTTCCTTCTCACAGTAGTAGCATTTATTTAGAACTTTTCTTCTATTGTGGATTACTTCATAGCATTTCTTCAAGAAAACATTCAGAACTTGAATATAACACAAGCTTTTCTTCAGAAGAGAGGACTGGTCTCTTAGTCTGTTGCTTGCTGGTAAATAGCAAAGTCTTGATGACTTGAGTCCGTTGTAGTTCTGGAATATGATTTGAGTTTTATGTCATCTAAAGTTGTTTGTCCTAACTTTTAAAATATGCAGGTGCACAATTCTTAAAACATGCGTTGAACATTTAGATGATCACCATACCTCATGCAATTATATACTATTTCATGCCTAACAATCATATGACATGACACCATTGGCATCATATATTGCTTAGGATTTACTGAACTTGAGTGGGGTTCCAGGTAACAACTAGGGTCTTGAAAAAAAAATGTATGGAGAGTCCAAATCTTCAAAATTTATAGTGTTGTATATTTACAAGTGTTTGGTATATAGTGTATGCATAAGAGCACACGTTTGCAATAAAAAAAAAAAAAACAGCACGCGGAAACTACACCTCTGAACTGAGACCCACACCAGAATATGGCACAAAACAGATGTGAGAAGGGAAGAAAACTAGAACTGAAAAAAAAACTATAGAGTAACACAAACACACACACACACCAGGCTAGAATTCATACAAACTCGCATATGAACTGATCATCAAACAACTCAGGCCAACTTGGGAACGGAATGCTACCGTCACGGCAGGCACCGCAAGCATCACCGAGGTTAGAAATGGGGAAGTCGGTGAGCGGCGGAAGGGAGTTTTGACAGCAGCGTTTTAGGGGTTCCATTCTCCCCCCTCAACGCTACTCTTTTTGGGTGAAGTCCGAGTGCTGGTTGGCATCGTTGCTGGTGGGTTGTTCAAAGAAAAGAGCTAGGAATTTGGATGTCAGGCAGACCAGGTACCATGTCTTGGCCACTGATACTCTCCGGAAACTTGGAGAAGGCAACGTAGACAAAAAAGACATCCTGTGGAGGAGGGGACTCAGGAGGCCGATTTGCCAGGTCACTGGGGATGGTGTTGGTGTTGATGCTGCTGGAGCTGGGACTGGTGGCAATGGATGCTGCAGACTGGAGCAGGTTCTGGAGGCACTGGAGCTTTGCAGCCTGGACGGCCTCAACCTGTATCCTGGCAGCGTGGTCGTCCATGGCCGCTGCTCCACGAGCTGGCGGAGGTTGGCCAGGGGAGCAATGAGTTGAGGCAGAGCAGCAAAGAAGTCGGTTCTCGGCGGTGCGTCATCGGGTCCGAAGCCCATCTGGATCAGCTTCTTCTTCAGGTGGGTGTTCAGAAATTCTTGATCTCGTTGTCGGTGCGCCCAGGGAGTGTGCTTCGCAATAGCTGACCATCTGGTTTTGATCATGACAACAGTTTACACTGGATTAGCAATTTGGCATAGCACTACGTACCAAGTCAAATATGAGTTCTGAAAGATTAGATTGAAGCAGCTAGCTATAGCTGATGGCTTTCATTCCAGACATGCAAGAGATTTAACTAGTGGGTGGTGGGGTGCCAGGCATATGTAAGAGGTGCAGTGCCGTACTTGTTGCCAAGGACAAGTGGGAGCTGGAGGATGGTCTGTTCTTCCTCCTGGGTGAACTTCCCTCTCTTGATGTCTGGCCTCAAGTAGTTGGTCCATCTCAGCCTGCAGCTCTTGCCACACCTGTTGAGCCCTGCAAGAACAGTTTGATTGAGATGAGCTACATTTTCACATGGAAGCGATCGACCCCTTTTACATTACAGAGAGAAAATAATGGAGGTTTGTTCTTGTCACATACCAGCAAGCTCAGGGCAGTGCTCTCCAGCTCCCATGGCCGTGCTTCTGGATGTACTCCATGAGCTTCTGGTCTTCTTCAGGGGTCCAGGGGCCCTTCTTGAGACCATTCTCATCACAGCAAGGAGACCTTCCCATTGATAGATGAGATGGGGACAGGGTAGGATGGTGCAGGTGGGAAGGAGGGAGACAAACTGCCTGCAGCCTCCCTTGCCCTTGAAGCTTCCTGTCCCTTGGGGCTGGCTGGTCACCAGAACACAGCTTCCGTATATAAAGACTTGGAAATCCCTGTTTCCCTAAACCCAGGGTCTCCCAGGTTATACTTAGTTTATACGAGTAGGGAAATGACTAAGATGCCCCTTTCTCATTTGAGTATGCCTGAGTGCACATCATAAAAGGGCCGGGGTCTAGTGTCCACTGCCCAAGTGCCCAAAGCAAATATAGGGGGTCCCTGACCCTGATCCCTTGTGTTGACTTGTCTGGTTGTCTTAGCTTGGATGTGTGCTTTGCTGGGCTGCTAGAGACAGTGCCCCTAGTGTGCTACTTGGCCAAGCAATCTCAGAGCCACGTTGAGATACGATCACCTGCTGTTTTCCTTTAGCGTTATTAATTTTTATATGGTTTTTTTTTTGCGACGAATTAGTATTTTATATGTTGTGTTCCTTATTGTGTATGTGATTATTGATATCACACCTATATATATTGCCATTATATTAATTATTAGTTCTGCTCAGCATGTCATGAGATATTACAAAGAAAATGAGCACAAAGGTTCCAGGAAGCGTGCTTTGCTATTAATTCTAGATAAAAAAACATCTAGCAATTTAAACCACTCTTTTGATCATGTAACATATATGTGTTTCAAGAGTTTGTACATGTTTTGGAACAGCTTCCTACTTGTTAGCACACCAACATGTATATTCCTGGATGCATAATTAACAACCGTACAAAGTAGTCTCTCCGATTCTTATATATCTCATGTAATGGGACCTGCAGCTGCAGGTGATGAAGCCACCTATGCATGCATGTATCTCGCCAGATAATAACCTAAGAAGAAGTAAACCAAAATGAAAAGAGTCTGTTACAGCTGGAATTGCGTATGCAGAAATTTGACTCTTGTTCCTGAACCCCAAAAAAGTAAATGACTCGATTAGGTGGAGTACTGTTCTCTGATCGCGGCATTTCGTAGTTAGCTAGTTCTATTATTAACCAGGACTGGACCGGAATGAACATTGCGTTCTAGAAGATTAGAACCATGTTCTTCAGAGAAAAGAAGAGTCCAGATGCAATGGTAGCTGTTACTCAGCTTGAACTAATGATGAGTGAGTACATATATAAGTTTGGGTGAACAAAGGTTTTTTTTTTTTTTTTTTTTTTTTTGCGATTGGGATTGGACCGGTTTTTCAGGGTGAACAAAAGGTTAAACCGGACATAAACCTTTTGGTTCCAGGGATAATGATGATCTTGTGTTTGCCAGTTGACTTTTCCCCCTATTTCTGCAACTCATATGTAGTAAGTACCAACAATTTTCAGGATCATGTATATCTTGCGCATCTTCTTGGGGAGTAGAAAAATAAGCTCAATTAATCAAACACCTGTGTGCAGTTCATTAAGGAAGTAAACATATCATTTATGTAATTAAAAGGAAGAAGAACATGTAGGAAACCTATCCAGCACTTGCAGCTAGCTAGCACATACAGTACATCCACTTGCTGCTGGATCCCCCACATGATTGACAAATGAGGTCGCTGAACTGCAGCCAAGCTATCCAGACAGCGTGTGAGGCCCAGATCTTTGCGATAGATTCTCTCCGATCCAAATAAATGCACGGAATGAAATCAACGAAAATACTCTGCAACGACAGGATTTGAGGACATGCAGCACCTAAAGCCTGATAATAAAGGCATGTCCTTTATATCCGAAAAAAAGAAGTGGCTGTTATATATCTACTACTGCACTATACTATACTGTATACGTTCTAGCCAGTATATACCTCCCACATGTACGTACGTCCACAATAATGCAAGACAAATGTCTAAATCCTTCTCCACCTAAACCTTGCTCCAAAGTTCCAACTCCATACATGGAGATTTCATATTTTTTTGTCACCTTTCGACCTCCTTTTGAAGCTCTCCACATATAGACTTTGTTGTGATGAATTCCATCCATTTCCACGTGCTTTTGGCGACGTGGGGGCGTGGGGCCGGGACGACAATGCCTCCCCATGCACGCAACGTGAGGGGACGACGTTAGCATGGCCATGCCCGGCCGCCTCGTCGTCGTTGTCTCCGTGGTCGTCGTCGTCGCCTTCTTGACTTGTTCCCCGTGGCCCATGCATTATATTAAACAAAACGCGCGGGGTGGGTTGATTAGCGTTTCCACGTCCTTCTCAGGGGCCTTGAGCTGGATCGTGACAGCGCCGTTCTTCAACATATAAATCATAATAGCATTGGATCCTAGTAAGCTAGCTATATACTGCGTTCGTCGTCGTCGGATTTCGCTAGAAATTTTTGGTTAACTATGTGTTCAGGTTTATAATGATATTATTTTCCCAAAGATTTTGCCTAACTAAACACCAGTAGTGTTTGCCAAGTGTCTTCGGGACTTTACCGAGTGCCAGCGCGGCAATTAGCTGAATCGGTATTGTAGAAAGTATCATCATGTTTCCAGGCTTGGGCAAATTCGTCTGTTTACTATGGTTTAGTTTATGTTCAGAGGCACAACTCAAAGGAACAACAAGGATATGCTGATTTGTACCCCTCCATACTCAAAAACTTGATGTCTAGGACAGCGACACGGTCTTCAAAACACAACTTTGACCTCTTGTTATTATAAAAATATTTATCAAAAGAGTGATATATGTATAATTTTATGAAAGTATTTTTCAAGAAAAAATCTATTCATATAGGTTTCACATTTAAAACTCAACAACGTAAAAGTTATTGATGATTTATATTCCCAATATTTGACCAAACCTTGTCCTAAACGTAAGCGTTTTGGATATGGAGAATATATTGAGAGAGAAAAGAAGAGGCGTATATAGAACAGTTAATGGTGCTTTGATAATTTGAATTTGGTTGTGATGATTGTTCTTGCATTCTCATTCTCATTGAATTATAAATGCAGGGTCGTCGTCCTAGTCTCGAGCTAGTAGGTTGTTTAATTTGCTCGTGCTCTGGCGCCTTTTTTCAAGCTCTCTTCATCAAAATATCCACTTGTCTAGTGACTAATTTTAGTTTTGGGCTCTGTCATGGGGTGATTGCTAATCTATTTATTCGTGACTATATGTCTAAAAACGCTTACGTTTAGGACAAAAATTACTCCCTGCTCCCTCTTAATGAAAAACGAGTCTATATGCTCGATGGCTTAAAAAATATGCATAATGGCTCATAGCGTCGCTTGTATTCTCATGAAGACAACTTGGTCAAATACAGCAATTAAATGAATCTGGCCATATCTAGCATACTAAAAAATTTTATTCCTAGAGCTTCATGCCATTCATGAGGATGATGGGCAAGAGAAGACAAGAACCTACTTACTCTGAATAATTTTCTTTCTGCACGTAGAAAAAAAACTACCGTTAGCATTAATATAGTCGAGTTTAAAAAAGTGGTCATCAGGGTTAACAAAAATGTGATAGCAGCCATACAGATGTGAGTCTCCCTAATTATTAAGTTAAAATAGAAGCTAAAAGATTCTTAGGTCCCTGCATGAGTCATCCAAAAGTACAACGCATAAAAAGAGGGCCTCAAATTCCACCAACTCGTTCTCCCATAGGCCACATCTTTTTAAATGCGTGATCTGTTGAGATATCCGCTGACGCTGGATTGACTGATACTCCACGAATTCTATGTTGTGCTTAAGAAACAAGGGAATACTTTAGCAGACAGCTCTCATAGTGTTCATTCATGTGTCGATGTCGTCGTAGGGCCTTGCTGTATGGCAGCTAGGATCTAAGTTCGGAGCAGTTAGGCCTGATTGCGAGAGAGACAATGAGTTACATGGATACAAATTGAGAAATTATCTGTCCAAAAGGATCAGATCATGGCATTGCCAAAATTCAAGAAATGAAGGCTCAGAGTTTCAGCACATAACTTTCTACTTTCAGAAAATAAATGGAAGTTCATGGCATTGCCAAATTTCAGAGACAGGGCTTCAGAGTTTAAGATCATTGGCATTATTGCCAAATTTCAGAGATACAGGTTCGTCCAGGTTTCAGAACATTAGTAGCCTCATCACTCTACTCTATCAAGCCGTGTAGTGTAGAAGCCACGAATGGCGGGTAGCTGATCGAAATTGTACGTGCGAACACGGATGCTTGCAGCGACGCACATCATCATGTGATCAGTAGAAAAAATAAAAGGGGTAGTTTAATTTCCTTCACCATGTAAACTGGAACAAGCAAGTGATGACACCCTCTTTGACATATGCGCGCGAGTTGGTGCAGGCAGCGACCAAGAACTTGCAACAATTTATTAGCTTCCATCGGAACATCCTTTTGCTGATGACGATCATTGCCCACCTCGACACTCTTGAAATCTAGCAGCCTCGTCATCGTCAGAAGCAGACAAATGCCTCAGCCATGCTCACTTTGAGGTTAAACCCACAACGAGTGCGTGTGCCGTGTGTGCACCAAAAGGGTATAATATGCCATCGTTGATGGTTAACAAATGTACCAACCTTCCTTTTAAAGCTCTGGACCTCACGGTCCTGCTATTGTGTCTCCCGGCCGGCTGCTTCTGCTTATCTCAAGGGGTATGGAGAATCTGTATACCCTGGAACCAGTTCCTCTACAGACCACTTGCTACAGAGAAGCCCTATCCACATAACCTTTAATTTTGTCCATTGATTTTCTGATGTCTAGTGCAAAGGAGACTTTTGCGCGTTAAATTTAATTTTGACTAGCATACTTCCTTTTCAACTCATTTGTAACTAGGAGGAAGGATTTTCACAACCCTAAATAAAGTACCAAATATACTCAAGCATCCGCCAACACTTCGAGAACATTGCATATGGTTAGACTGAGAAGTAGAATACTAACAATCTGACATTCCCATAGTTGTAGTTTTTTCAAAGCGGGCACGTGCCCGTGCTACATTAAGATTCCCATAGTTGTAGTGACCGCCTCATCGCAAATACTGTGATTGGAGTTGAAATCATACCGCAAGTTTTATGCGTTTCCCATCTCCGACATTGGCGAATGGAGGCGATGACAGTAGGCATAGAGTCGTATTAAGAGCCAACATGACGAGAAGGACCCGACAACATTGGTACCCTAGAAAGATGGTAACTGGGAAGAGACAGATGAATGGTTGACTGACAGTAACTAGAAAACATTGATGAATGGTTGACTGATAAGTGCTAATCTGAAACGAAGCGAACCCCGACCCTAATGCGACAAGGCTCAACACTCTTTTTTTTTTTTCAGGACGTCTAATGCAGCTGCCCTATGCTACTTACAGGATAAGTAGGGCGGATCAACTAGGATCGGCCCAACCTAACTATATATGAGGGTGTTTTCCTAAGGAATTATGATCGGCGGCAATGTGGCGTGGTGTGACAATGGAAGTTTGAGATTCAACAATAAAACACTAAACTCATAATACCAAGAAGAGTGGTAGATTGGTTAAAATATGCTAGATATATTGGTCCTAACCGGGTGTTCTTGTAGTGGCAAATATTTTGCGTTTCGTGATTACTGTAGCAGCAGCAAAGCTACAGTGAACAAGGCCATATATTGAGCCTCGACGGTATATATATACTATGAAAGTACACTTTGGGACCAAGTTTTTCTCCCCAGATAAATATATACAACAATATCGGATCACAATCATAAACTACTAGATATATAATAATAAACTACAAGATATTCTCGATATATATATTCACAAATGTCATCAGGCGCAACAGAGCCAGATGGAACAGCGAGCCGAGATAAACATAGGCGAGATAGAATTTGGTCCCCAATTTCCTCAACTTTGTCTTGCGCGACTTGTCCTCCTTTGTTCACTGTGCAATTGCATCATTTCAAGCCACAGACAACAGTTGCTAATAGGATAAAGCTTCCCAAGGTCAGACAGCTTTTTCCCTGATCCCCTCAGTAGGCTGCATTCCTTAGCTTGTTGAAGGTTGAAGCTGGCTACTGCATGCCCCATGCATGAAACTGTTAACATGTAGAAAATTATAGAAAATGATATGTATCTTGTCCATTCACAGGTACTCTGACGTCGCTGATCGTCGGCGATTGGGAATCTGCTCGTCAAGTCCAACTGAAAGATGTTTCCTTGCGGACATGGGTTTCTAACTGTGCCATAGGATATTATTTCAGTAAACCATCTGTCTGGCTACGGTTTTTGTTGTTGATGCAATCAGGTTGATCAAGTGCAGGAACAGATCAACTGTTGTTTTAATTCTGGCTTCTCAGTATAACTCTTTTATTTACACATTTACGGACTTCGTTTACGCATTTACAGTTTAATTTAAATTAAATGATAATTGGTGGCGCTAATTTACCTATGGATTATTTATTAGGTTTCGACTTGGTCATAAGATTAAGACCTGTTCGTAAAACAAAAATACTTCAGGTTATGACCCTTCTCCTTGGTTAGTAAATTGCCAAAGGCGTATATGAAGATGTAAGACCGTATCACACTAATCCATCAGGGATCAACGATCTCACTAAACTATCGTATATCCGACAACTGTCTAATGCTATAATAAATATATACCAATGCATGCAAATCAAATGCTAATTTCATCCGATCTGGCATCGACAATAATAGGCGAAGTTGAGGGGAGCTTTCCTTGATGATTAGTTCAACGCCAGCTTCCTTAGTGGTTGTGACTTAAGCCTTCACTGTCGAAATCACTGGTTGAGTCGTGAGCACGAGTCCATCACATTACTGACGACGAGCGAGATTTATTATAAGTGCTTCCGTGTCCTAGGTGTACTAAAGGGTCCCTACTAGAAGACAACTGAAAAAGGACGTAGCTTCGTATAAAAACATCTGAAAAAGACATGTCTCAGTCTGCAGCGAGCGAGGGCATGCGTATTTTTCTCTCTCACTTCACTAGTCACTACTCTAGAAATTTTTTCTACACACTGAGTGGTCGATCAACCCCAAAAATGGTTACTTTCGTAAGTGCAAGTTGCAGGATGACTGAAAAGCTCCTCCTAAGCAGTTAGCAAAGGCTGAATATGGATGGATTTTATAGCCATTTCAGTCAATTGGGAGTCGATGCACCGCCATTTTCAGCAGTTATTCATTTGGACACAAGTTACAGCATTACAGAGACACAGATTCATAGTTCTGTGTCCATTGTGCGTGCCTGCAAAAATCACGCACGTACGCATGCATATCACACTCCCATCCTGGCTGTTAATACGTTGCTGTCCTATAGCTTTATTAGGCTGCAGATAGGCCCATAACGTTCAGGGACGTGTTCCCCTTTTGCGATGGACAGGGTCGCTCTGCGTTTTCCCATCTGTTATGTCCAACTTCGCGGGAAAGCGATCCCGCCTCCTGTCCTGCTACGGCCACTGGTTTCGGCGCTGCCAGGCGTCCACACACACTGCTACGCTGTCTGTTTAAACGGATTTACGTCGCTGTTCTCGCTGCAACTGCTACTCTGTGTCTCACCCCACTTGCTGCAGGCGACAATGGAATCGAACCTAACATTTGTCAACAAGGCTGCCGCTTTAATTTTCTGGTGTAATTTGCTCGAGTTTAACCCTTGCGCTTTGCAGTATGTACCTGTTGCACATCCATGTCATTTTGTGTTGTTTTCCGGCCAGTAACTGAACAAAATGGAGCAAAGGCTGCAAAGGGACGATCACTACTTATATAAATATAAGTTCATTGTTCCTAATAACATATGAAAGAAAACGTGTACGTTAATTTGCAAATGCAGATGAAATTATTGACAATTCACAAATGTACTCATTGTTGCGTTCAAAACAAATGTACTCGTTACTGCCAGTGCCAGACATGGAAACAAGCACGGATCAGTTAACCAGTTCTTGGGTTCAGCATACGTGTCGCAGATCTGGTTATAATTTCACGGGAGACTAACACCAAAGTCTTCTGAAAATTAAAAATGGGGCCCTACTGACTGGCTGACTGCCGAGGGTGCCTTTTTAACAACGTCAAAGATGGTTAATCCGTCAGAGTATCAGTGCTGACATTAGGAATCCGACTTACAATCATGAGGTGTGTCAGCTGACAAACATAATAAGCCTTGTGTACCACTGGCCGACGGCACCCTGTGCTTTGCAATCGTCGAATACTTGAATGCCAACTTGTTTAGTTTTTAATGGGCGACGAGAATGGGACACGAGTTGGCGAGGGCAGAATTTCATTTCAAGAAGAAATTGCTGTTCTGACGATGACGAATGTACGTACTGGAGAATTACAACGTCTTGGACGCGTGATGCAGTATATTTCTTGGTATAGGAGAATATCCATGACATGAGTAGTAGGTGCTCATCGCAGCGGTTAGCCTGTGCCTTATGATATTATTACTAGTATCAACAAATGTTCCGTCTTGCATCTGAATACCTGATAATTGGATTCTTCAAAAAAAATACCTGATAATTGTCAAGCAGATGAACTGTTACCGAGCAAGCGTCAGCGCAATTTGATTTGGTTTTGAGGAATGGAAATAAACTGAGGGCTTGTTTGGAAGCTGTCATTCACCTTAATCTACATTTCTTTGGGTGTGGATTGAGGTGGGGGTATAGTTCAAGTTTCACTCCAATCCATACTAAAACCGTGGATTAGGTGAATCGATAACATCAAACTACGTTTGAAATGGGTAGAAAACCCTCTTTCCTATTCACTTTTATATTTTTTTTTTTTGGTAGAAAGGGGATTCAATCAGAGACAGATGGATAAAAACACAGAATTAGAATATAATATGCGAACCTATGGCCAGAAAATTAAGTTAGGATTACATGATTCAATATTCTCAAGTATGTATGTAGTATATAAATTCACACGATAATATACACGTGAGAAGCTCAATAATCTATTTGATCCCGCAAACACAAAACTGGATTGGGCAAAAAATTCTCCCCGACCACTACACTACCTTTAATTCTCTCCATCAGAAATTTCTAAACAAAAAAAGACTTTTAAAGGGAACTATAGGTAGCCAAATCGGCCCATCATTTGTTCTTTCTTCGTATATTGATGGGCCTGAAAATCCAACTCAGCCCAAGACAGGTCCACCGGTCCGGATTCCCGGAACAAACCGCTCTTTTTTTAGTCGGGTACAGAAAGAAACCGCTGTTTTGACCGCCTGTTCGTTTCCCTCGACTTGTCAAACAAGTCAAAAATACTGTCTCCATCCCCAAGAAAACCAAGCCTCCAAGTCACTGACACTGGGACCCACAAAATGGACATCGCCCGAAACGCGCAAAATCGAAAGAAGCAACAGTTGCGGAATCGCAGAGCCCATCCGCGTCGCCCCAAACTCCCAAACCAACTTTTCTTTCTTCTTCCCCACTCCGCCCCGGGGCTGCTTCTCGAGGGCACTCCAAAACCCTCCTTAAACCCTAGCTTCCGTACGCCTCCGAGGCCCCACATGGCCTCCTCGTCGCAATCGGGCGGCGCCGGGGCGGTGGGACGACCGCTTCAATCCCGCGTCTGGATTGTCGCGGGCATCGCCGTCGCGGGCGTCATCGTCCTGGCGGAGGTCGCGCGGCGCCGCCGCCGGTGGCTGCGGGGCATGTCTGGCACGGCACCGGACGCTGGAGCCTTCTGCGACCGCTTCGAGCTCCACCCTGCGCCGCAGCCCGCCGCCTCCCGCTGCTCGCCACATTCTCTCGGGCCTGACCTTCGCCGCTAGTGACAAGTGAGTCCTGGAAGCTTCCTGCTCTGCTTGTCTCTTCTGTGCGATCCTGAGTTGCCATCCATGTATTTCCCGTGTTTTAGCTTCGAGATCGAGGGCTATGTAGCCGGGTTTGGGAACAGACTGGAAGAACACTCATGAGGCGGCGAGGCGCACAGCAGTGGCTGTCACAATGCTGCGGAAACAGGGGGGCCACCTGCGTTGGAAGGACAATCATCGATGAACTCGGATTTGGGTTTGTTTCTTATTGCTTCGAATTGATTCATTTGAAATGGTAGTTACCCTTGTGAATTATTTTGCATCATCAATACTCGCTTGATTTTAGGCAGCTCAGGATGTAAGCTTAATGATGCATTAAGTAGATGTAATAGGAAAGGTCAAAATGGTTAAATGTAACACCATAACTATGAAATATATCTCTGCAATTCATTTTTTATGAAACAATATGATCTAAATTACTTGGACATGGAAAATATTACAACAATACAATTGTATTGAAATGGTGTGTCAAAAAGTGCCTTCTGGAGTAATTGTGATTCTCTTCTAAGTATTACATATTCTTATGTGACCAGGCCTTAAACCTTAACAATAGCGTGTCTATTTGCACAAACATCAATAATAAATTAATATTTTGTTGGCACCCCCACCCCCCCCCCCTCCTTAGTGTTTACATGCTTATTGTAAATTCATTTATTGTGTTTTCAGCGTCACTGGAAAAATTTGCACCATGGAACACCAGTCAACCCTGTTTCTCCTTCACTTGTCCCTGGAGGATCATGCAGTGGCTCTGCTGTGGCAGTTGCTGCACAACTTGTTGACTTTGCTATTGGTATTTCAAAAGATTTATACACATTTCTTCTGATTATGAACCCCACTTGTCCTTGTAAATGAACATTTTCTGTTACTTTTTTCTGCTGCATCATGAACATAATACATGTGTTTCTTCTACACAGTTAGGCATAGTATTTCACTTTTGCAATTTTATCTCTAAGTCTTTGTCCAGTATGTTTTCTTTTTGGAAATGAACTGAAATTAAATCTTTAGCCTCACGGCTAGGATTTGTAGGTGACTAACAGTTATTTGTTTGTGGAGCATTATCTACCCATTTAGAGGCAATGGCTACAATTACAATATTAATTAATTTTTTAATCTTGCTAGTTTGGTCTGATTTGAATGCTTGGCTGTGACACAACATCTTGTCAGTACAGTATATGATCCTGAATAGTTGGTTGTGCCCTTGAGTTTGTTGTTGTTGAGTCTTCTCTGAAAGTTTTCCCTTTGTTCTAATGGTATATCATCAAGAGCATATGTTGGAGAAGTTATTCCACCATGTCTGCTACTGTAATATATTCACACTATTCTTTTATGATGCACTTTATATTGTAATACAAAGTTCAACCCATATCCATTTTGTTTGTGTACATATCCTTGATCGAGCTAAGCTCACTCCTTATGTCTTGCTCTTCCACTTCTCCACGTTCTTTTTCCTATTCTGACCTGTTAACCTCTGAAATTCCTGTAGGCACTGATACAATTGGTGATGTAAGAATCCCAGCTTCTTTCTGTGGTCTACTTTTGTTTTAGACCTTCCTATGGTGTTATATCTACTCTTGGGACCATAGCAAATTCACAAAGTCTAGACACAATCGGTATTTTCTTGCCTTTCTCAATATTTTTTTGTTCTTATATTTATCAACTTTGACAAAATTTTCATGTCTTCTGTGACACAAGTTGAATACTCCCTCCGTTAAATTGTCTTCACTTTGGCTTTTCTAAATGAACCTAGAAAAGCAAAAAAGTGAACTACAATTTTACCTTTTTGCAAGCATGTAGTTGTACCTTATGTACAAGGATTGTAAATGATACTAAATTTACTTTTTTAATTTAAGTATTAGAAATAGTAAGAACACTTAATTGTCACAATACATGTGAATGTGATACATAATATCCGATGAGCAAAGTTTTCTGGAGAGTAACTGATGGTGAATATTATCTAACCAAGTACTTCCTCCGTCCCAAATTGTAAGTCATTTTGACTTTTTTTTACACAAAGTTTGACCACTCATTTTATTCAATTTGTGCAAAATATCATTTTCTTTTGTCGCGTGACTTTATTAATAAAAGTTCTTGAAGAAAACTTGACTAGGTTTGTACAATTTTTTTGAATAAGGCGGCGGTCAAACTTGAGGTCAAAAGTTAAACGTCTTATAATTTGGGATGGAGGAAATAATAATATCTGATGAGCAAAATTTTACATAATATCACTGTGTATATTAGAACACCATTACCTCCCTACTAGGTAGTCTTGAAAACCTAAAATCTTAATCTGTTAGTACCAGAGATGATGAGTTTTGTTATGAGCTAGTCAAAATGTGCTCTGATCATACCGCTTGGATTCTGGGATATGCTGAGTTGACTAGGTCTTTATGAGGGAACCATCACTGGTTGGTTGGGCGCCATTTCATCAGGTAGTCAAAGTTTACCTTATGCATGGACCGATGGACTAAATGATGCACTTGTACTTTGTGAAATCTTGGATGTCTGGCTTGCTGAGTTGGAACCCTGCTCTGCCTGTGATTGATTAGCATGATTGACAGCAAACTTTTTCTATGCCGTTGGGAAGGTTATTTTTCATCTTGCATAGCTTATGCTACATGCCACTTTCCAAGCAGCTAAATTCTTGTGGTTTTTGTAAGATATAGATATTGTAAAATAGTTTAATGCTAGGAAGATCATTGTTTGCTGCACAGTTGCTATTATTTCAGATCTGGATTTATTTTATTTTATTTTTGTTGCTTTGTAGTTTCTATAATTCAACATGAATCAACAACTACTTTGGGACTTACATGTCAATAAAATTTTCAGATATGAGTTTAAAGCAAACCACGAGGAGTGGGTTAACACTGTTAAACCTAACCTTGGCCTTGATATCAGAATCTGGTTTTGTTTTATTTTATTTTTGTTGCTTTGTAGTTTCTATAATTCAACATGAATCAACAACTACTTTGGGACTTATATGTCAAAAACAATTTCAGATATGAGTTTAAAGCAAACCACGAGGAGTGGGTTAACACTGTTAAACCTAAGCTTGGCCTTGATATCTCTACTCGTGTACTACAAGCTGTCAATTTTGCACGTGAAAACATCAAATCTTTGTACGCGATAAGAAATGAATTGCGGACTGCACTCAAGAATCTTCTAAAGGTAGCCTTTCTCAAAACCCTTCTCTTAACCATGCTTCTTAGCAACGGATAATCCCTGTTTGCATTTTACTGGCTCCTTTTCTAGAAACTTCATGCTGCTGTAACTAATGAATAAGGCAGTGAGTGGCGGAAGTCTTGCTTCCTGCAAGACTAGGGCCACCATCCAAGTGCTTGAACCACCCATATTGGGTACTTATGGCAACAATTGAATACCGGTTGCTTGGTACAGTAGACTATTGGCATACATTGGGGGCACTTGATTAAATTGCTGTTGATCTCTCCAATATGACTTTCTTAGAATCCAATCTTTCTGCATTCTCATGACAGTACCATACTTTTTGGACTTTGGACATACTTCAGTGTGACATCCAGATAAAATTTATTAGCTGAAACAGGAAGGGAAATCTTAATTAGATGATAATGTCTTGGTCCTCATCATTGTGTAATTACAGTACAAGATGCAATGCAAGTAGAATCAGATTTCAGCTGTGCAATGATTCAAAGAAATTGAATCAGACAAGATAGGGAATGCATTTTCGAGAGAGAAAGGGAATTTGGGGGCAGCAAGCTGATTGGGGTGGACCGATGCAGTTATTCCCTATGGGATGCTCACTTGCTTGCGCCTTAATATTCCCGCTGCTCCTACAATTCTGTATGGCTGCAGCAGTGTGCCTGGTGAGGATCGCCCCGAGATCTGCCAGCGCCTAGCGTGCTGCAGAGTGCAACCTGCAGTGCCAGTCTCAATAGGCTGTTGCAGTGCTGCTCTACATGTAATATTTCTCCTGCTCCTCTCGGGGCTCCACCACCGTGCTGTGCGGGTGTCATGCACTCAATGCTACAAAGACGCACACTTTCAACTTCATGCTCTGCAGAAGTCTGGCCCTCCCTGTGCTGATGCGCCTGGTTGGGACAGCAGCACGCCTGCACAGCAGCTGCTGCTGCAGCGTGACTTGCACTGGCGCAGCTTGTTTGGGCATGCCCCTCTTGATTGGGTACTGCAGGATCTGGGTCGTCAGTAACAAGTTTGGGTAGTAGTGCAGCTAGGGTTTGCTGGTGTGAAGGGAGCGGGCGAGAGAGATGTCGAGAGGGAGACACCCCAGGTAGGGTGAGCAAGAGATGCCAAGTGGGAGATGCATGGGGCGGAGTGAGGCGAGACATGGTTGGGGCGAGCTAGATAGGGTGATAGTTGGCTGCTGGGACTGCTACCACCAATCACTGTTTGCCCTGCTCCTGCAGATGGATAAGGACGCCCTACAGCAGCATATAGGGCCGTTGTTACGGACTAGGGAGCGTAGGGCATAGGAATGTGAGATTGTGGACCGAGGTTTGAACATGCGACGGCGCTGTGGCGGCGCTGTGCTTGGCGCCTGTCTGTAAGCTACGAAAACAGAGAGATGAGAGGAACCCTATCTCGCCAGGAACGAGAGGGAGATTAAATCTCAACCCTGGCTAATCCATTCAATCCAATGTTGTTCAGTACTTATACAAGCAAATCGGAACAACTCGACTATTCTTGAGATAACAAACAAATCAAATGACTCTCCTAAACTCTAGGAGCTGGATAACCGAACGGGCGCAGCTCTCAGGTGCCATGGTGACCGCGCACGCCGTGGCCAGGCCCATCGTTCAGCCACGCTGCCTGCGCTGGTACACCGTGCCTGTCATGACAGCCATAAATACAATGGGACATAAATACAATGGGACTATTTGGATTTTTCGAGCCGTGCCTCGGTGACAACACAGTGGCTCTAGGCCCATGCTGCCCATCTCTCATCACCCTGTTAAGACAACAAAGCGTTTTAATTAACACGTAAAATTTTGATTCTATGAAAAAGGATCCTGCATTTATCATTTGTTATAGTACACCCAGAAGAAATGATAAAAATGTGTGCATGTGTATCAATTCCTAAGTGGCCATATTGATCACTTGAGAATTCCTTTATATTCCTGTACCATGTGCTAATTTATGATAAATCTTGCAAAAGTTCAGTATTAGATTGAATGAAGGGTTTGTCCATGAGATCTTTGCTTTTTAACTCTTTGTTTCGTGTGGTGCTATCTAGGATACTGGAATTTTGGTTCTACCAACCACAGCTGGATATCCTCTAAAGAAAAACTCTAAAGAAAGACTATCATCTGGATTTGAGGATAGAATGTACAAATTTGTAGGCATTGCTGCACTTTCTGGCTGTTGCGAGGTAAAGCAGTAGCTCTATGTAATTTCATTATCTTATTTTATTCCTCTTGAGAATAATATAAAAACTATGTAAGACAACTCTCACTTTTGCAGGTTACTATTCCCATGGAAAATCTGGATCATCATGTATCTCTTTCATTTGTAGCAGCACATGGATCAGACAAATTTCTTCTTCGTACTATCTTGGATACATATTCTCTCATCCAGGACCAAGTAGTTTTGGCATCCAAGTTGGAAACTGCACCAGTAACCAATGTTGATGTTGATGTCAATGCATCAGAGCTTCTGAAAGAAAAGGTCTGTTCAGCAAACAACCTCCTCTTTGTTTTTTTAGACAGCGAACAATTGGTTTTACCCTTATTTTTTGCTTGGAGAGAGTAGTATTATGGAATTGAAAGATGGGTTGTATGAGTTAGATACTTAGATTAGTCCTGAAAAAAGACCTTTAACACCCTTTTTCCAGTGTATCTTAAAATTGATAAGTACCATTTCTTGATACCAGTCTTTCTACTAGAAGATGTCGTCACATTCTCTCTAGTCCTAAAAAATCATGGGTCCTTAATTAGTATTTTAGGAAACATGGTATGGCCTTGTTTCCTAGTCTGGACTTCAGAAAGATTCTTTTTCGGGTAGAGTGTGGGCATGGTACTGATAAACTAATATTTGCATGTGTAATTGTATATAGTTAGTCTTGTCTGAATCTATACCGTATGGCAACTTGGGGCCTGTTTGGTTCTGTTGCCGAGCACAGTTACAACTTCGCTGAGTGAGGTTAGCGAAAGTGACTGCGGGCGTTTGGTTCTTTTGCCTGGACGCTTTGAAGACTGTGTGAGCTAGATTTGGCTTGCTTCTGTGGGAGAGCCAAATCGGCTCGCCCAGCCAAGCGAGCTCCTTGTCGCTTGTGCCGATGCAGCAAGGCGAGGCAAGCTATGCCCAGAACCAAGCAGCCCCTTGATCTTTGTTCCTATCATTAAAATACTAGATAAAAGTATGAACACATACTGAACCAAAATTATGAACATGCAGATGGTTACTGTCTTATGAAGTGGTTGTGGTACAAGAAAATTATTTGAGTTTTTGCTGCCACCAACTTAAATCAGTCTGTGCTGCTTGACAGGGAAATAGTGCTTTCAAAAGAAGAGAGTGGATCAAGGCAATTGAATTTTACTCTGAGGCCATCAGTTTGAGTGACACAAATGCAACATATTACTGCAACAGAGCAGCAGCTTATCTGGAACTGGGCCGGTATACTTTATACCAGCCATATTTTTCTGCTCAAAGTTTTTTCTGAAGTTAGTACACTAAACCTGGCATATTTTTTTCTTATGTAGTTTTAAGCAGGCGAAGCAGATTGTGATCGGGCCTTACTGTTGGATAGAAAGGTAAGAGATTTTTGTAGATGCAATATTCCCATGCTGTTATGGGTGACATTTCTGTAGCATTGTCAACCTTAAGAGAGGAGTTTCTTAAGGTTTATTTTATAGTTCTGGATGATTCTGATATCATGCGGTTATGGCAACATCAAATCCTTACTGTGAATTTCATTTGTTGCTTCAGAATGTTAAAGCATATCTACGGCGTGGTTGTGCAAGGGAAGTAACTTTGAATCACAAAGAAGCACTTCAAGGTGGGGCCGTTTTTGTCATTGCATTAATTCTTAGCAGCTTATAGTAAAACGCCAAAGTTGACATTTTATTGTGCTGATTATCTACAAGTTGCACCCAGCAGATGGCATGCATAATTTTTTTTTGTTTTTTTGGAATTTGTGTGCTGTACTTTCTTTGAGGATGGGTCTGAATTGATTTATATTGTTTTATTGTTATGATGAGGAGTTTTGTGATTCTATCATGAATGAGCTGTCAGAATCAAACTAGTTTCCTGCATTGCTTGAAGCCATACTAAGTGTTATACTCTACTAAAATGCACTATGCACATAACCTTATGAAAATGCACTTGCAGATTTCAGGCATGCTTTGGCTTTGGAACCGCAGAACAAAACAGCCCTTACCGCGGAGAGGAGGCTGCAGAAACTCCTGAAGTGATATGGGGCGCAGGACCACCTCCGACTTGTAAATTTTTGGAAGACTCGCCTGGTTGAAGGCAATTTTGATCGGCTGCTTGTAAAAGAAGCATATATGCCATCTTCCGGATAAACTATCCACGAGTCATTAAACTCTTCGATTGGGGTCATTCAAAATTTGTATCGCACGACGATTGTGAGGGGGATTTTGACATAGCTTCTTGCAACGAGAATTTGAGTAATCTGTACTGTGAGATCTTCCCGGCGCAATCCGTTATGGGAAGCGTCAAATCTTGTATATGCACTGTATACTGCTTTGATCTGAAGGCCGAGAGAACACATAT
Source organism: Hyparrhenia diplandra (assembly GCA_015847255.1). NCBI lineage: Eukaryota > Viridiplantae > Streptophyta > Magnoliopsida > Poales > Poaceae > Hyparrhenia > Hyparrhenia diplandra. The sequence continues at coordinate 178,932 of JADLZK010009282.1, read as the reverse complement.
GAGCGCTTGGCTTTGCTGGAGTGTACGATTGTGCAGTGCAGTGTCCAATTTCGAGGCGTTGAGCCTTGCACGTTTTGTTGTTGAAAAGTTTATCAGCTAAATAAGAAGAAATTTGTCCCTTTCTATTCTATCGGCCTCATGTATTAATGAAGGCAAAAGTATCTATCGAGCGAAACAAATGCTACGCCACATTTACGCAACTCCGTGAAATATGACCGCAACGCACATGCTACGCCACATGCTACGCCTACACAGACGAGCGTAATAGCCCTACTCAGCAAACACAGTTTCCTTGCCATTTTCCGTATCTGTTTGGCAGAGGGACAAAACACCTAACCTCGCTCGCGACACTATTTGAGATTTTTTTAAAAAAATAATATTTGTAATAATTAATCGCAAATCTAGAAGCTGGATATGAGATATACCACCTGTCGGCTGCTGAGACGCCGACAGGCCGCCCGAACCGATAGTTGTCTGTTGGCGGCTCAACAGCTGACCGGCGTACGTGCGCCGACGTCCGCCGCGCCATGCTAACGGAGCTGATAGGGTACCTGGACCGGTGCCTGCGAGGGAGACCACTTCGCCGACACAGACCGCCAGTTTGTCGCCTCCTGGGCTTCTTCCTCCGCGCGCGTACGTTTCTTGCGCCGCGGCACCACTTGGGGCGCCTTGCATATATAGCTGCACTTCTCTTGCTTTCCTCCACGGACTAGCGCTCTTTCTCTTCCCCGTTCTTGCAGCAATGGAGACGAAACAGCGCATGCAACAGCTGCGCACGCCGATGGACACGCTGTTGTCCCTCGCGGCAAGCTTCGTCTCGGCCTTGTCGCCGCTGCTGTCGTCGTCGTCGCAGCAGCAGCAGCATCGCTCCACGTTCCTTCTCCTGCCGCTCCCCGCCGCGGCGGCGCGCGCGCTCACCGTCCTCCGCCGGCTCCTGCTGCTGGCCACGCAGGCCTTCATCTCCCTCCTCTTCATGTTCCTCTCCGTGCTCGCGCCCCCGGCGCCAGCGGTCGCGCCCACGCTGCCGCGCATGGAGCCGGGGTCCCCCTGCGGGAGACACCTGCGTGGGGCGCGCGCTGGCGCACGTGCTGTCCGTGGCATCCAGGCTCCCCGTGACCTCCCGCAAGTACGAGCTGGTGCGTGGCCTCGCGGAGCGGCTGCTGGACGACAACCTGCGCGCGGGAAACGCCCTCGTCGGCGACGTGAACCGGGCCGCGCTCGCTGGCGCGTTCGCGCGCACGCTGCGGCAGCTGGAGTCCGCGGCGGGAGCGGACTGGCCCGGGATGGAGCTGGCCGTGCGCGCGGTGCGGACGGGGATGCGGTGGTGGAGGCCCAGCGAGGAGGGGTTCGACGGGCCCGCCGCGGAGAAGCTGGCCGCCGAGCTGCTGTGGCTCGCGCAGAAGATGGCGGAGTGCGGCGCGGCGAGCGATGCCGTCGTGCAGTTCGGCGCCGCGCAGAGGCTCGGGAGCCGCGCGCTCGTTGCCGAGCCCGCGCTCCAGGTCTCGCTGCTCCGCGTTGCCGGTACGTCAAAAACTCTTTTTTTTTTTTTTTTTTTTTTGAGTGCTGCGAAACTTTCTCTGGTCCAAAACCTGCGAAGACCTCATAGAATGAATGCAAATAGTACGTAGCGTATAGAGCGCGTTCATGTTTTGTGAGTGAATTCGTGACCGTTTCACCGCGAGGGCTTGTGCTGAAATGGACGTGCTTGATATGTTTCATATAGTATGCGTTAATAGATTCGATGGTACGGGAGAAAATGCGGTGCCAGTGGTGTGGCAGACGTGGGCCGAAGAGGATACGACGTTTTCCGTGGTCGCGACTCGCGAGGGCTGCTGCAAACATGGGGTTGAGCTTTGTCCCTAGTGTTGCCCTTTCACTCATCGTCGACGTCGACCTAGGTGTCACCATGACACGTACAGTATACCATCCATTGAACTGGCACGTTTTTGCTGTGCCTGCATTAATAATGGGTAATGGGTTAATGAAACACCAAAGAAAATAGGAATTGGGCGATCAATTACATGTCCACTTACTCCATTAATTCATGCGCAGTGTTCTTGTTCAAGCACGCCAACTCCAAGGAATTCGAGCAGAGCGCCGGAGGGAAGCAGGATGCCAAGGCAGCGGTAGCCGAGCAGCGTATGGCGATGCTGCGGTCGTGGCTGCCGCTGCTGTGCCGCAGCAGCAATGGCACGGACGCACCGGTGCTGGCGTCCCGGGAGCGGCCGGAGATGGTGGCCGTGCTGGAGGACCTGATCGACAAGCTTAGCTGGGAGCAGCGGGAGGAGGTCCTCGCGCTCTGGCTGCACCACTTTGCCGCCTGCCCCGACACCGACTGGCCCAACCTCGAGTGCTGCTACACACGATGGTATGCCGAGTCGCGCAGGCTGCTCGCGTAGCGCTGCAACTGAAGAAAGAATGCAATATCTTGTACGACGATACTACATGTAAATATGTAATATAAATCTTGTACCATGATACTCCATGTAAATATGCAATATAATACTTGTGTCTGTATAGTGTATATGTACCTATGCAGTATGTAGCAAAACAGAAGTTCTTATTTACATGACAGCAGAAAAAGAAATATACTCCTATGGCCATGTCGCCAAGACCCAAAATGCAGAGGCATCATACATACAGTACAAGTATTTCAGAACACAAGACTGCTCAATACACCAGAAACTTTATTCCTCCAAAGAATTGGGCTGTAACAACAACAGAAAATAAGGTGTGAAATCATGGATGTATTTATTCTAACGAGGATACAAAGAGTAATACAGCCGTTTAACAGATTCTGGTTGTTCATATCCTGATAGCCCTACTGTACTGTACATATATCCCTGCGGACAAAAAAGGGTTACACTTCATCTTAGCTCACTTGTTGAGTTTGTCCTTCCAATCGCACTTGGTTCTCCGATCGAAACAGATGCTAATGATTTGGAAGCCCAAGCAGTAGCATTCATTGCCCCCCCTCCTGCAGATTTCCTCGCTTTGAACTTGAAGGGTATAACCTATGAAACTTCTGTCTTGCTTGCTCAAGGTAGGTGAGGAAATATTCATGTGCCCCCATCAAGTTTGCAAACAGATTGCGCCTCCTCCATGCCCATCTAGCAAAGGAATCTATCTTTGGAAAAAAGATGATACAACACCCTCAAAATTACAAATGCGGTCGCCAATGCTAGATAAGTATCCTGCTGAAGTATCTTCTCTGGTGACCGAGCCCACCAGAATGGGCAATTTTCCTGTTCAGCATCCTTTTTATGTTCAATATCATCCAAGGGATGTACCATGGCCTCCCCGGCAGTTGACTTCACGGAAGCATTGATACCTTCACAAAATTTACCATTTGTAAATGACTTGAGCATAGTAAGCACCAAGAACGAGGTTTAAATTTCTGGAAAAAGAAACCCCAAACAAGCTAGGAAAAGCCAAGCTCACAATCCTACATTGATTAGTTGTTGAATGTGCAAAGCAACAAATATGACTTATAACAATCATGCTACTAAAATAATCCCAATAGAAAGAACAGTTGTCATTCAATAAGGGGAAAAAAACACACCTGAGACATCAGTGTAGAAAGCTGCAAGTGATTTAACAGTCCTTGGTCCATGATACCGTACTCTCATGGTTGAATTCAAGAGAAAGAGTGTTGGGAAACCATGAATGCCGTATCTCGAAATTATGCTGCAGTTCCAGCATCAGATTAGTATTCAACTAAAACTAGATGTATTGCAATAAGAATATTTTTCTTTACACCATACGAGGACAAACCTTGGCCTAATTGCAGATTCCTCAAATGCAAAATGTCGAATAGTTGGGAATAAGGAAGCCAGTGTCTCAAAATTTTTAAAAGTAAGAATTGCTGTGGAGCAAACGCCCGCCAAGGCGTCCACGGTAGTAAAATTTTTTTTCGACCGTTCGATCTCGCGTTGGGCGTTCGGATCTGGCTCGGCTACTGTTCCCCGGGCAAATATATACCGCCCGCTGCGCCACGGCAAAAAAAAAAAAAAAAAAAAAACTCTCGTTCTCTCCCTCTCTCCGTCCCGAGCAGCGAGCGCCCCCAAGACCCCGCCGCCGCCCGCCCCCACCCCTCTCCTCCTCCTCCTCCTCCTGCGTGGCGCGGCGGCGTGGCCCCTAGCGGCGCTGCTCTGCCGGCGGCCGCCCAGCCAGCGCGGCGACGGCCGGCCCGGCGGGCGGCGTCGGCGGCTCGGCCCGCGCCACGGCGGTGGTGGCGGGTGACCCACCCCCTCCTCTCTCTCTCTCTCTCTCTCTCTCTCTCTCTCTCTCTCTCTCTCTCCCGTCTCAAGTCCGCGTCTTCTCACCAGTGGCGTTCACCATGTGGCCTAGGATTAGGGTTAGGGTTAGGGTTAGGGTTAGGGTTAGGGTTTGAGTTAGGGTTTGGGTATATGAAAATATGGCTAACTCTGAGAATTTACCATGGTTTGGCTTTATAAATGAACGGCTAAGTCTACAATTTTGCTATGGTGTGGGCATTTGGAAATGTGGCTAAGTCTAAAAATTTACTATAGCATGAGCATATTAAAACATACAGGTAATGTGGTATGTAACTTTTTGTTCGAAAGCGATGGAGGTGCTGGTTGTCCACAGAGGGACAATGGTGGGCGTTGTGATGAATTGGTTTTTGCCCGGGCCACTTTGCCCACCATTGCCTGATCACTCGCAATCTTTTCCAAATATTGCCAAGCTTTGTATTTTCCATATGGTTCTACGGTTCTAACTTTACCATGTTGCTAGGTAGATTTATGCACTGAGCCATTACTCTCCACTGTCCAGATTGTTTTCAAGGAAAAAAAAAGTCTCAAACAAGGTCTAGGGAATCCTCAAGCCAAACACAACAGCTTCTAAATAACTATAGGGAAACACTGAACTCAGCTACTGTATTCGATAAGGTCAATCTCTTATGTCCGTTACTATTTTTGGGCACTAACATTGAAGCAAGACAACATGTGTTCATTTTCTAGAAAGTGCATTGATAAAGGATAAAAATAGTTTTGTGTTGCAAAATTTATACACAGTTTGTAATTAGCATTACAAATATCTGAAAACTAACTTTATTACTACAATTTTTATTTGCCCATATCAATGCATGGGCTTGAAATGATTTCTATCATTGTTTGTTCACAATATTAGTATGTTGTTCCTATCTCTATATGAGTAAGACAAATTGGAAATCCTGTGTTTTAAAAACCATAGCAAGACAACGTTCTGGGTCTTTAATTAATTCAATTAAGACTGTAACTCTGACCATGTAGAATAGGAGCAAGGAGGTTTCACTCATCAGCAGCTTTGCTGCATCATTGTTTAGATCTTTAGTTAGGCCAATTGTAGCTTGTAGTTTGATTGAATGTGAAATGTTACTTTTCGTTACTCTGAGAGAGCATTTATTTGTTTGTTTATCATCCAATGACAGAATGTAGAGCTACTTGAATATAATTTTTTTTTTGTGTGTCAGGTGTACCCATGATTTAACCAATATTGTCAAGGCATTTGATGTCGCATGCTCCCACAGAGAGCTTTTGCCGTGCAACCACCTGTAACTGCAGGTAACAATAGAGTCCTCATTTTATCATGTTGTCTAACTATCAATTAAATTCACAACTAATGAGATCAATATTGAGCTGATAAATTATTTTGAGTTCCCTGTATAATTCCTCTTTATTGTGTTTCACCATTGATGTCAGGGGTGTCGGAACGTGGCTAATAAATTGTATGAAAAGTCTCTTCACAGAGTTTAGCCAAGATTTATCTCATTTAACTGTGTGTCCGTTGAGAACCATCTTTCTCTGAATATAAATTAAAAAGGACAAAATGTTATTTTGCCAATGAATCGATGAAGAAATATGCTGCTTACGCCACACTAATAGCACTCCATACTTATGATTTCCTTGAGGTATATACCAGCTTGTAGTCTAGAAAAATAATTGTCCTTTTTTGTATGCGGGTTGAAAGATTCCAAGGTTGAAGAAGATAATAAGAGAATATAACAATTGAATTTCCCTAGATAGCAAAGATTAGCGGGAAGGATTCTAAGGACTGCCACATGACTACGATTGGGTATTATTCCTTAGTGAATTCCTGCTACTTCAACACTCCAGCTCTGTTTGAGTTTTTACTAAGTAAAATAACATAGACTTAATGATTGATAAACTGGTTGGAGCTGCATGAAGACACTGCTATGAAGCTGTGCTTGCAAGGTGGAGACTATACAAGGTGTTTGTTACCCATGCATGTCTCAAGTCAGAAACCATGATATACAAAAGACATTTTTTTTTCATATGTCATAGCTGAAATTACATAGCATTTGTGCGGTTGGATGCAAGCAGTTATGTGAACCAGTGCATGTGATTGCTTGGCTTGCAGACATTTTGCTTGCTGATTGTTTCTTGCATTATACTTGCCGCTCACTTTTCCAGGATAAAGTAGATGTCGCCATGTGCAGGTTGGATTAATTGAATGAATGTTTCTACCTTCCAAAAAAAAAGATATGATTAATGTTCCGAAGCAAAACAAACTATGCTTTGATGTTCACACGCAGAGTATGAATACACACATATAGTTTTCAACTCTTCTGCAAAAATTTGGGCTGCCGATGGAACATCACCTCCAAAACTAATTTTGAGGAATATCTGTTGATCCTTTGATTTTTATTTTTAAATTATGAAGCTGCAGTATCTAAAGCTGCAAAATCTTGTTATTGAGGAGCTTATCAGATATGCTCATCACTTATTGGGCTGTTTAGAACAACAGCAAAATATAGGAGGTTTTACTATTAAAATCTTGTTTTCGAGGACCTTATCTATACATGTACTGTTAAGAATGTCATTTTAACATTGGTAAAAAAGATAAACTAAAGAAAAAAGCATTTTCTACAGATACTGATCATTTGTTGCTTGCGCAGTCAAAGTGTAAGGTTTTATGTCAATTGATTTTTTCAGCTTTTGGCTTAGAATCCGAGCGGTCCAGGCTCAATTCATCGAATGAAGGAGTGAGGTGTTCGTCACAATGAACATGAACCTTTCCATCGGCAAAGGTGAGGATTTGAAATATCTTCAATTTTGAGTATTGATGCTTTGCTACATTCGAGGGGACTCGAGAAAGTTCATTTCAAGATGATTTTTAGTAGCTTCTCTTTCTTTCTTTTTTTTTCAAGCATTGTATTTCCCTGCTTAATTTTCTTTCAAACAAATTTTCTCCTGCTAGCCTATGCTTGCCTGAGAACTCCTGCTCTCTCTCCCCTCCTCTCCACCCCTTGAATTTAGGTTGTCAAGGTAACTTTGTTGGAACTGGCTATAAGTTCCAAACTGTTTTACCTTCTCAGAAATTGGTAGAGCTTTGCGTATTCTAATTTTTGAATAAAACCAACCCGTGGTGAATCGGCCTAATTACAGTCCTTTAACGCATTATGATCTTAGGTTGAGTTCATATTAGATATGAGTTTTCCCCTCAGTTGCGCGGTGTATTAATTGTACATTTTCAAGAGTATATATATTTGCATAGTAGTCATCTATTATTAACTACCTGGCTGCTGATGAGTGTCAAGCATATACGTGCGTGCGAAATTGTTTCATACTTATTGCAAGACTTATTTTAATTGATAGAAAGCAGCTCTACATTTGGGATGCTTTTAGTATCACACCTAGGAAAAGATTTGTACTCTATGTCATATCTCTAACAAAATCACTTGGGATGCTTTTGGACATACAGCACTACATTTGTCTAGCATAGTAGCATTGCCATATACTCTTCCTCAGTATATATATGGAGGAAGAGGACCACCTTCCCAAGGTATTCTATCATTTGTCTTTAAGCCGCAGTATCAACTCTTACTCGCATGAAACATGCATCCTCTTTGCTTACAGTTTACGCCCGGGTTTCAAGGGTGATCGGCGTCAATGCAAAAGTCATCTTCACTTTGCAAAATGGTTGCATCTTCATGTGAAACAAGAACACTCTTTCGGTGTCGATGATGATACATGGCACAAAAATAGAAATTGAGTATATACTCATGTAAGATATATGTACTATTTGGATATAGCTCACGTTACGGTTTTACAAATCCGGCTTTTATACTCGCCTTATTAGAATATATATATATATATATATATATATATATATAGTGTTTGAACATGTTGCGGCTTTTTAGAAATTCAAATTTCTATTCGGTGTGTGTTGCCTTGTTGTTAGGCTAACCGTGGACTGCAATGGTAACAAATACATGTATCCATTAACTAGATAGAACACTTGTTATATTCGTTCTCACTGTCATCATTATTCCATTCTCGCAAATAGAACCACGGCCATCACTCGCGCGCAGCGTGGGCGCGCAAATCACTAGTTTGGTTTGCATTCTTGTGAGAATGGGCACCACGAGGCATAGAAAAGTACAGCAATAAAGTCATCCTTGTTTGCATGAAGAAGATTAACTGCCCTTGCTAACGTGACCTCATCTCCCTGAAAGGGTAAAAATCAGTTAGATTCAAATTTTACAGATACAACAGGTGGAAAATCCCTATGCTCAGCAGCTCAAGTCAGGTGGAAGAAACTGTATATGAATATTGTTTTTAATTTGCTTTGTCATAACATAAGCAATATATATAGCTGCTAAAAGTAAAAAATGAACAGAACAAATCATTTACACATAACCTAAGAACCACGAAAAAAATAATACTCCTACTAGTTATGAACCCTAGACAAGACTTTTTCCCCATCTAACTTCGCAATCCCAACTTTTTAATGCCAAACAATTCTCATCACAAATCATTTACGTACCTAGCTTCCACTCCATCGACACAATTATATAAGAATTCAAAGCATAGTAATGGAACGAACAAATTTTGTTGGCAATTTTATCACAACGCTGAAAATATCTTACCTCGATGACGCCGACCGGGTCGCCAAGGCGGCGATCCAGCGTCGAGCATGTATCGGGAGTCCCAAGGACGGATTCCACGATAGTAGGCACCAGGCACGCATCGTGGGGCATGGATGCGGCGGCGGCGGCGGCGGCGGAGGGACCAAAGCCGGCGAGGAGGAAGGGGAGGAGCAGCGCTGTCCAACACGGCAGTCGCCGCGCCATGGGGCCCACAGAGGTGAAAGGCCGAGAGGAAAGGGGCCGTCTGGCCCCCTAGATCTGGGCGCCTCGGGGCGCGGCGGGCGCGCTGGGCTGCGCTCACCGCCGGGAGGGCGCTGCCGCGGCGGCCACGGCGACTCGGGCGGCCGGTGGGCGCGGGCGACGGTGGGAGGGTGCGGGGGTGGGTTCGGTGTGTGTGAGGCTGAGGCCTGCGTGTCGTTGGAGAGGGTCGCTTTATCGGGTTCGGGTCCTGCCCAACCGTCCGATCTGGATCGGACGGCGCAAAGGCCGCTCGCGAGCCAGTCTGGACCTCGGGGCGCGTCGCCGGTCGTCTTCAGGCATGACGCGGCGTGGGCCCCACCTGCAGCAGGGGGCGGAGACTGCACATGATCGCGACGGGGCACGTGTATGACGTGTGGGCCCGTATGTATGTCGGCCCCTGAATGACATGTGGGCGTACTCCTGTCAGGGTGTCAGTCGCGGCATGCGGGCGTGGGGCGCCCGCGACCTTTGAGTTTGGGCTCCGCCGGCGGACTCCCGGCTCGTAGTACACGTACACGGCCTGCCGTGGAGAATCTGATTTCACCTTTTGTTGGTGTCATGGATCAATTGGGCGCCGGAGAATCTGTGCGCCCTGCTGCTAGTTTTTGTGGCAATTGTCGTGGAGAAACTTTGCATCTGGTGCCTGTGTAAAACGATTCGTCGCTCTTGGCTCTTGCTGTAATAAAATGGAACCGCCGCACGGAGCCATCAGACATGGGAAGATGAATGGGTGGGGCAATCATTTTTGGGCTCAGATGCCATGTCACTGTCGCTACAATTGCTTCTGAGATTATCCGAGCTGGCCAATAACGGAATTATCAATTATGAATCACAACCAAACGCGCATTGCATATATAACAGTAGAAAGCGACGTGGCTATCCCGCGCGAAAGAGGAAGAGCTCAACTCTTTGCACAAAAAGAGCATCACTCTAATCACTTATGGTTATTCCTTTCCAGGATGGATGGCTACTAGTACATATTATCATATAGAAATCAAATCAAATGAAAACCCTACTGAATTAGGCAAGCGAGTATTCGCCTCTAACAAGCCGCAATATACTGGGTTTTTTTAATTACACAAGATAACGCATGACACTCACAACACGCACGCATACTCACCCCTATGAACAACGTCACGTCGAAACCCTACCCCTATGAGCACCTCCGGGAAGGACCGGACAAACGACGGATCCGGAGATTCTCGGAAGTCACCATAGCGCCTCGTCGTCGACGGGAACGCCGCTACCACTTAATGCACAACGCCGGTAAATCCCGGGAAAATCCTAAGAAAAGGTGCGAAAGACCGGGATTTGAACCCTAGTGGATAAATGGGCCCCACCTGGACCGCCCTACCGTTTTTTTACAAAGCCACCCGCAGCCGCAATATACTGGTGCGGCTTGGGCAAAAGCACTCACGGCCCATCTAAGAGCCCATCCATTGTGACATTTTGTTTCTGGTGCAGGCAAAAAGGAGTTGTTGCTCTAGATTGGATGCTTGCAAAATGGCCTAATGAATTGCTCACAAAATATAAGCCTGCTCAGCCACGGAGCCAGCATCCGGGCGGGGTGGGCTCAAGCCCCCCTAAGAGCCAAAAATCAAGGCTAATTACTGTAGCAAAAAAACAAAAAATCACCATTAAATCTTCACGTAAAATCAACATCTCCATTGTTTTGCCCTCCTAAGATTATTTCTAGCTTCACACGAGCCTGCTGATTTCGACTAATTCAATAGTATTACGTCGGAGAGAATAAGTTGAAACAAGAAAAAAAAACTTGCAATGGATTTTCGTTTCCAACCATTCGGATGGGTTGAAAGCAGCATGGCCCTTTGAGGACCTCATGAAGTGTGCTCTACCGAATCCTCTAACTTGCTATAACCATTACACATGAAGTCCTGATCTCGAGACAAAAAAAACTCGCTATAACCGCTTTCTAGTGAATTTGTATTATGCTAGCCCAGAGTATTAGCAGAGTTACACATGTTACAAGAAGGCAGAAAAAAAATGGAACCACGGAAGAATGGCAAACCAATTCCTTCAGATTAAGGTAGCACATCACCGTCACAATGCGTCAGCCCACTTGGTTGTGGCAGATAGCAAACTCCAGCTAAGATGAACTGGGATCTCAATCCTCCACAAAAGCATGGGATGTTGAAACCACAGAGCAGTGACAGCTCACCTCAGTAGCTCTGACTAACGCTAACAAAAAGCAAGTTATCTGCTATAGATTGTAATAACCACCACAAACAAACATTGACACATTCCTCTTACAGTAACCTGAACAATGTACAAAAATTATTATCATTCATCTCCAAATAATAATTATATTGATTCACTAGGCTGTAGTCTGGGATGACCAGTATATAGACCAACCAATTTACATACAAGATACAAAAACAAATTGGTACAGTTACAAATAGATAGAGAGAGAGAAATGAAATAAGGGAAAATGAATTATACCTATATGGCACATTGGCCGCGATTATGTACACACCGCAGCAGCATCCCTTTATTGGATATAGTTTTCACTACTAAAAAGTAATTTTCATGGATTCATCTCTGTATCGTGGCATTATAACCTTGGCCTGGAAAGCTTAGCTACCAGGCCTGTCCTCTGTAGCATGCACTTGACCGATCAATCTAATGGCACCTTGCGGTCCCATGGCGATGCATGACAAGTTAGCTGAATCATGCTTCCCGTGTTTTTGATCCAAGCTTTGTACTCAGTTGTGCTCAGACAATAACTGTAATAGTGTGTACGGTGAAAGAATAAGTCCATATCTTGTGTCAGTGTGTACTATGCTTCCTTATTTTCTGATAAAGGGCTTCTGACAGACGAGTAACTTTTCATCACTAGCTATGTCAAGATCTAAAATACGTGCATCCCATCTGAGTTGAGTAACAACAGATCTTGCCGCTTCAATAAGAGGGGGCGGTGTCACGGATTATGACCCAGCCCTACAGCAACATCAAACAAGCAGAAAAAAAAAAATTAGACAACACTTGTATAAAATAATCTTATGACTAGAGACTGATGCGTAGAGCTCCACACATGTGGGTATGCATTGCAAGACTAATCTGATAATTCTGTTGCATTCCTTCATCCTGGATAATGGCAATTGTGTGTTATACTTGTAAAGTAGATAAATGTAAGTATAGCATAGGTTATCTTTCTTTCCCATTGGAAAATCTAATGGCAAACCTCTGTGCTAGTAGAGTCTACGTTACCCATAGGCCTATGCTGCCATGATCACAAAGATAGTTCTACCAAAGTATATGGCCATACAAGGGCAAAAGTTTTGAAGAAACTAAACCAAGTTAATATGTACTAATTCTATTAATGCCCTGGCTCTTTCCACATGGTGCAATCAAGAAACAACGCTAATTGTCTTAAAACAAAACAGCTTTAATTAGAACGGCACCATATGAACCATTTTACGGTTTGTACCATTTGGAAATTAGAATCACAAATACTCAAACAGTGCAATGTTATGCCTTATGCTCCACTTTTTTTTTTCCCTTTCCTTTTCCTTTTTCTTTTTCAATTTTTATGCTCCACATGCATCCAAAAACTTTAAATGAATTATGGACATGATTCACGACTGAATAATGGATTCGAAATCAGTGTCATTAACCAAATTTTCTTTACCTCTGGTCGTAGGATGCGATCAACTTCCAAGAATATGTCAAGAGTAGAACATCTATGCTTGTGGTTCTTCTCAAGTGATAGAAAGCCATCAGCATGCACCATATCATATGTTCTTGGGTAAGTTGGAAATGCGCGTCACACCTAAACACATGTCCAGCCATCCATCATTTAACTGAAGGTTGATCCAAAGATCAATGTGCCAAAAGTTGTCTGTCAAATTGATACTTTATTCATGCATCAATCACCGTGTGCTCTAATAAAATTATGTGCAATTGAGAATGCAATAATTCCTCTACATCAACAACTTTCCATATGCCTTAAATTTGCATGTGTTAACATTTGTGAGTTATGACTGTCTATGCATATGACGTTTAGTTTAGAGAACTTCATCAAGAAAGGTTAATTCAAGATTTAGCATATCAACAAAATAAAAAAGACCATGGACTACTGCTTACCAATCATGTTGAACCCCAATAAAACCACGGTCAAATATTAGTGGTAGATAGTTTGGGGCATTCGTAGGAACAACATTCATCACCCATACAGACTTTCCAGCCTTCAGTAAAGCAGCATTAAATCCACCAAAGTGAGCGTTCATATCTAAAACATTCCTTAGCATGTTAAATGGTGGTTGTGGGTCTTCATCACCAGGTCTCTTTGGATGGTCTGAAAATATAAGTGGAGATAGCAAAGACCAGTAGTTTCGCACCATGGAGTCCCAACTTGAAGTATCATCAGCAAAGACTTCTGAATGCACACCTGTTAAATTAGAAGGTTCTTAATGCAAGATAGACAAGCATTTGAACATTAAGACACTAACATTTTTAATTTCGTTGATTTGTGTGCTTGTTTTTCCAATTGCACTATGTATTCAAATACTTACCATGTATGTCCAGTTCTGTTGAGTTTTGTCTAGCCTGAGATGGCCAGGTGGTACGATGTTCAATGGGGATCCAACGCTGGCTTCTTGTACCTGATATGCAGGGGCTTAGTGGTTGGTAGTATGGTGACTCTGGATCATGGTTACATAGCTCAGGCCCAGATTTTCTGTAAAACAACTCTGTAAGTTCACCACTAGTCTAAATATTTATTACTATAAAGCATGTAGGTGTTGGTAAGCAGTACCTTGAATTGTAACACTCCCTTTTATTTGTCTTTTTCCATACAATTGTCTCATCTTGTTGTGACAGCATCTCCCAACAAAGGCCCTCAGCGAAGTCACGAATGGCTGTCCATTTCTTTTGGTTTTCTTTGTCACGCAAGGCCCTATGTGTATTCAAATTTGATGTCCATACAAAATATCCATCAGGCCTCAAAAGCCTGTTCACTTCAACCAAGAAAATGCCATCTGGAGAATTACAGAGAAAACCGATGTTTACATATTCAGTAATACTACTGTAAGAGACACTAATTTATAGCCATCCTAAAGTACCAAATTACCATAGATGCTTCTTTACAGAAATCAGATGTATGCAAACTTTGCAGTGGCAAGGGTTGTAGTCAACCAAAAGTTACCCACAACTGTATATCCTTGAATATTTAATATTCAGCTAGACATTTATACCAATCTTTACATGTGAAGTGCTAGCTTAAGATATTGCTGAATAAAATTATAATAGTCAATGAGAGCCAGGGCATGTGAAAGAGAAGACTTCAACACATACCGTTTTTTGTACCATTCGATATTGCATTTCGCACAATGCACCATATCAAAGGAAAGATAGGGATATGGAAGCTGCTTCGTTGCAAATGAACCAATCATTGCAGGAATGCCTCTCTCCAGTGTAATTTGCACTTGGCTGCCTGATGCTTCATAGTTAGCAATGCACATGGTCAAGAGATCTCTCTCAAAAAAGATGTGCCCCAAAGGTACCAAATCCACATTCTATATCAAGGACTGTCCTAACCTGAAATGGCAAAGCAACAAACACCATCAGCAAGAAGAGTTTCTGTAAACATAACAATTATCCAAATTCTTACTCTAGCCAATCAGAGCATAGAGTGATCTACATAATATGTCTAAATGTGTTTTGTATGATGATCTTTTAAAAAATATATGTTTTAAGTAATGGATAGTGGAGATCCTAATGTCCTGCTGCCAACATACTTTTTGCAAGTACAGTAATAAGATCTGATATACGCTTTCCAGCACATTGGGCATGAAGAGTTTCCCAAGTCAAATTAAGTAGAAATAGACCGGCACTTTCCGCCCAGCCCACTCAACATGCAAGATTTCTAAAGTACCGCCAAGTGGAAACACCACGACAGACAAGTGTTGCTGAATAACAAATCATGATATGAAAGGATTATCTTAAACTGATAAATCAGACAGGAAAACAACTTATGAATAAAATATTGTTTCCCAAATAAATAGAATATTTTCCCACAGAATAACAGAACAACCATTATCTGCTTAAAATTGTGTTTTATTGTAAATAGTGAAGTAGAAATTTTAAACACTTGGAAAAGTATCAAGCCCAAAGGAAATGCTCAACAGAAATCACAAGGCTTATGGAACCACTATAAAGTACAGGTGTCCTGAATCCTGGAAAAAATCAAAGTGGATGGAAAATCTTGGCAGAAGCCAGCAAATTCATAGGGCGTTGACAAAGAGGACTAGCAAGAGTGGGTAACTTTTTAAGAATTAGATTTTGTACCAAAGAATGACACCTCGTTGACAGATATGTCACTGGTTCAGCTCTATACTTCAGCTAGTTCTGGGTATGAATTCACTAGAATTGAAAGTCAAATAGGTAATTACTAGTAATAGCATAGGTTAAACTGAACAGACGGCAATAACTCACCCCAGCCTCATTGAAATTGAATTCATTCCGCAATCCAATCATCTCAGCAATTTGATGGGCATAATCCTCCACACCGTCGGCCATGTGCGCGTCCGACGGGAACGAGATCTGGTCCTCCTCCACCATCATCCTGTTATCAATGAGCAACCACCAAATTCACAACCAGCAGACCAAACCCACCACCACCTCGAATTGTAGCGACGGAGCAAATTTTGTTCACACACCTCTTGAACAGGCTCCCGGACGAGAACTCCTGCCCGCTAATCCGCACGTTGTCCTTCCAGATGAAGCCCTTGCCACTAGGCCACCGCACGGGAATCCGGTAGCTCCTTGGTGGCGCGACAAGGCAAGTGACCCTGCCGTCGCGAGTGCACTGGCGGTCGTAGCTTATGACGACGCCGGCGCCCAGATCCGAGACGTCGACGGCGTCCGTGACGTTGTAGTAGCAGGGCACATGGTTCTCGTACTCGGGCGGGCACACCTCCGCCTCCTTGGCACGGACGCCGCCACCCGCGAGCTCGCCGATGTCGAGCAGGTCCGTGACCAGCTGCTCCTGCAGCCGGCGGTACCCGCGGTGCGCGGCGGCGGCGGCCGCGCGCGCCGCCGCGCCGCGGCCCGTGTAGAGCGTCCCCGCCCACACGACCGAGCCCACGAGCGCCGCCGCCGCCAGAAGAAGGACCCCGATCTTCACCGCCGCCGCCGCGAGGTGCCGCTTCCGCGCGCCGCCCCGGCCACCACCACCAATGCCATTCTCGCTGGGCTCCTTGGGGTCGTAGTACGCCTCGTCCGCCGCCGCCAGCTTGCCGCCGATCCCCGACACGCCCCTGTACAGCGGCCGCGACATGTCTGCTGCTGCGGATGGATCTCAGGAGCCGCACCAGTGCCGCATGGAGCGCGGGACACGCGTGCCGCCACGCCACTGGACCGCAGCGGCGAGCAATTCCGCGATGGCCTGCGCCGCGCTGCCGCTGCCGCTGCCGCTGCTCCACTGAGCGCTACTGCCTCCTCGCCATTGCACGAGTAATGGGGAGAGAGAGAGATAGCAGCAGCAGTAGAGCACCAAACAGCAATCGAGTCAGTGAAGGTCCCTTTCGCCGTTTCCCTCCGGAATCCGGATCTCCCTCCTTACCCACGCGTCGCAGGACGGAACGGGAAGAGCAGCCAGATGAACACGGGACGGGACGGACACGACGCTGACACTGGTGGGCTACTCGCTAACACACCTGTATAAATAGAGCTGGAGATTACGGTGCTCCGGTGACTGAGTGACAGGTGGGCCATAGTCCACCGGGCCCGGGGCCGGTGGGTGTGGGGTGGCGGTGCTGTTGGGAATGGAACTGAAAATTAATGCGTGCGGGCCCCTTGGGATTTTGGAGGCGTACCGATTTCGTTTGACGTGTGTTGGGTTCGGCCGGTCTCGTGATGCTACAGAATGTCGCGTTACTCGCGTTGTTTTTCTCAACGTGCTCGCACCGTGGCGCCCTGCCGCTGAATTTTAAACTCTGCCACGTAGAGATTAGACTAACACTGATGATTTGTTTTTTCTTTTTGATCGGGTACACTAACACTGATGATTGACAGACTGATTTGTTAATAATTATGCATGCTGGACATTAGATCCCAAACCACTGTCGCCAGTCGCCGCCGCCGCATGTCATGTGCAATCCCGGGGATGTCAGGTAAAAAAAATAAAAAAATTACTCCTTCAGGTTCAGCATAGGCTAGATTGTGTCATTGCCTCATTGGGGCACCGGGCAATGCTATACTCGACAGTCGACATTACTGAACACTGAACAGCTACTAGTTGACACTAAATGTTGCTAACTTTAGGGTTGGACGGAAAATAGTATGGCATCCAGATCTTATAGATTCTGGCATCATAAATTCAGGACCCCATCTAAGGTCTAGTGTATGACCATGCGGCAGTGCCGATTTTCTTCATGTACCTCGTGTGAGCTGCTGGCTGCTGGTGCGGGTACATTGCAATATCATGCCGGCCGGCTGACCGTTCCGATCCTAGGCAAGTTGCATGATGCGCCCGACGGGAAAGCGTGTGGCTGGCTGGCTGGCTCTCCCCGTGTGCCGACGCCGCTTTTGCGGCTGATACTGGCCAGTGATCATGGGGATGCCGCGAGCCCGCCACTTCGCTGCGGCTGGAAAGGCGCATCCGGTCGGAGCACACACAGACACAGCCCGGTGTGCCTACGCGAAAGAATCGCTCGCGACTGCGTTTTTTTTGGCGCCTCAGCCGCTCGCGCCCGTCGCGGTAACACGGGTCGGCACGACCGCACGACGCCGAGGCGCGCCGCGCCGCGCGCACTTGTCCCACGCCCACGCTGGAGCAACCGAAGCCGAACCTTCCGGCCGGCGGTGGTGGGCACCCAGACCCTGGCGAGGCGACGGCCGGTCTGCCTACCATGTGACCCACCCAGCCGTGAATTGAGCCGACCCACACCCACTCCTCTCTTGAGACTGAGGATGCAGCGCCCATTTTCCGGCCATGGGCTCGCCACGCACTGCCGCACTCGCTGGTCGCTGACGCTGGCTCGCTGCCACTGCCATCCCCGATTGGATTTGGTTGGCTACTTGATTTGACCTCGTCGTGCGGCTCTGTAAAAGCGAGGAGGCCGAGTGGGTCAGTGATGCTTCCATAAAGCTAGGCCACGGTGTTAGAGCAAGTATAATGGATTCGCCCGCCGGCCGGCGTCTACGCCCGCTCTTACACGGTCTGCTGCTAGCGTTTGGTTCACGTGGGGCCTGATAGCGATGACCCCAACAGCCCTTTCGCCAAGACCCTGTTGCTTGCAAATCGCCGCTCCCCCTCTCCATCTCCTATTGGATCTCGCCGGCTCAAACCTAAGCTTTGCTTGGTTGTCTCCCCCCAATTTCTGTTGCCGTCGCCATCTGACTAAACTAAGCTCGCAAGTGATCAACCCACGTCTGACTGTGTGAGCATATTGTGAGGCAATGAGTGAATGAGCACTGGTTACTTGAGAGTGCAAAATTGTGATTAGGAAAGATAGTATATATGGTCAACGGACTAGATCGCCAGAGGCTGCTGTTAGGTCATCTGTCACTGGATGAATGCAAGGCGGGCTAGCACGTTGGTGACGATTTGGATGTGCCAAGCAGCAACCACTATCATGCGTGCATGCTGGGAGGCTCCTCACTCTTTTTCAATGCTTCACTGGAAGGGAAGATCGGGACATGCAACGACGAGAGGGGTGTGCTGTGTAGGCCATGCCAACGCTGGACCATTCATGTCGGTCGCGAGAATTGCCAGCTCTCCATGCATGCTGACCATGTTCGATCCTTTCGCTGGTAGAGCCAGTTATAAATCTGCACACTGCTGCTCTGGCTGGTTACACAGTGCCTGCCACCGACGACGTGCATCTATCGTCCTCTGCATTTGGTGCTACTCCATGGCAGTAAGCTCGACGCAATCAATGGCGACTGCTCCCTTTCAATCAAAAACAAAAAAGAAGTAATCAATGGTGCGGAAACGCCCATTTCCTCCTCGCGAACGAGAAGTAGGCATACCACATGTACAAAATGCATTGCACATGAAGTAGCGAAGGCGCAGCAGTACAAGGCCACAGAAATCCCCTTCATTGGGTCAAGACAGACGCGGTTTGAGAGCCGCAGGGGCACCAGTGGTCACGGATCGGAAAGCTAGCGGAGTGACGACGAGCACCGGACGGGTCCCAAGGTTGGTAGATGGCCACTCCATAATCCGTGTGGGATGCGGCCAAGATCGCACCACCAGCCCAATAATAATAACACCAGTGGTTACTAGTACACCGTGCAATCTATTGCTGATTTTGGGCCAAACACACGGGGTTAGAAAATCTGGATCAATCTATCCAGACATTTTTTTTTTAAAAAAATTACCAGCTTATCCAGTATTGGCCAGTAACCGACGCAAGAATGAGATGAACAACGAACGGAAGAATTCAGCAACTATTTGTCTTGGGTGAAGTTGAGATCAGAATCATCATAACCCTCAATGGTGCATACTGCTGAATCAAGTTAAGCACCTATTCAACGTCAAGGTTACATACTGCTGAATCACAGATGACGAACAGGTCAGCAAGCACATTATGATTGAAAAATCAAAACGGTCTTCAACGTCAGGAGTCAAAGAAGGGTCACCAAATTTCAGGTCATTATATCCAATTTCCTGAGGATGAATCCTACAGATACAATTGAAGATGTCTCAAAGTAAGCACACTAAGCCGTACTTGCTCCTTGCCAAAAACAAAAGACAAGCCGTATCAAAGCGGGCGGGGTTAATAGTATAGGAATCCAATGATACCATACAAAGCTGGCAATTAGCACCACGTGCAATGACTTGTGGTCGATTGCCCAACAGTCGCAAGTAATCACACACATTTGCAATATGTCACCAAGGGCTCACCACCTTAATATAGTATCTGAATAGATAGCATGGTAATACCAATGAGGTCCAAGCAAACTAGGAAAACCTTAAAGTTTGATTGCAGGGTTGTGGTCCAGCAAACATTGCTGAGGCTTCCACCTTGGGTCAGATGGCAAATGTTCAGCCAAAGCAACACGATGTAGTGTTAATTGGAGTTAAGGATATGCTACAAAAAGAATATAGATTTACAGATGCTATTGTTGTTCGGCACAGCTGTTGCAGCTGCAACTGCAACGGTTATTCTCTCAGCCAAACAATGTACTAGCAGCAGCAGCAGCAGCTTTTTTAGCTGAGGCCGCTGTTTATAGCATGCAAACAATCAACAAGCAGAGTTTTCATGAACCACACAGAAACTAGATGGCCACACTGCAGAATTTTCCTCAGTTTTAATCTTATGTATCAAAGTGCTAGGGAACAAATAAACAGCATAGCCTTTTGTCCCAAGCTAGTTGGGGTAGGCTATAGGGAACAAATAAACAATCAGAGAAAATGCAAATGTTATCTGAAATATTTCAAAGTTCAATATTGTCCCAAGAAGCTTCAAAGGGCACACTTAGATAGATAACTGTAGAAGTGTGAAGACCAACTATGTTGAGCAGAAAGGTGCTTGATAGTATGAGAGCCACATGAGTCATATAATTTGCTCAATAAAAATAAGGTTTCACAAAACTGTTGAGCCAAAAAAAAATAAAATGCTGCTAGTTTGATACAAACATGGTGATGAAATTAATCATGTTACCTGTTGATTTATTTCCTAAAACTTGGAGAAGTGTTTCCTCACAAGTTGTGTACATGTGTCGCTAGTACCATTTAATTTCACAAGATGTTGTGTTAGGCCACAGATATTGACTGCTAGGTAGAAGGATGAATGATCTCACTGACCAAACAAAGGACATGTATGGATAGGGGTTCAGAATCATTCAAGTTTCGTTCAAATTTGAACGGAATTGGGAAATCCCAAGAGCAACATACCTTTCTATACAGACCCAATGAAGAATATTCTTTTCATGCAGCTGGACCACAGATGAATAATTCAAAAACTGATAATTTATTTAAAATCTCCTCTAAAGAATAAAGAAAACTAACATGAACCACTAACAAATATGTGTATACAATAATGTTACTATGTACCAGTTACAAACAAGAAGCATTAAGGAATCCCAAATTGTTTGATGCGGTGATATGAGACCTTTCATGATTTCTCTGCTGTTTTATCAGCAGTTAAGAACAACTTGGGAGGACTTATGCATTGATGAGAGTCAAGAGATATGAAGCAATTAATCAAATGAATGAACTACAGATATCAGTAACTATGCTGAGCTTTTAAGCTCAGCACTCAGGCTGAAAAACTATTACAGGTGAGAGTAAATCATTCCAACATACTGACTTAGGTACTATTTCCTAGCAGCAGCCTTTATCCGAGAGATGAGGCTTTCCCCAGCATCACCCAAGCTATCCTTTCCCACCAGTTTTGTCCCAAAATCTCGGTACATTGTACTCAACCGTTGCTCATCACCGTCTATTGCAGCCAACACAGCTACATGCTTTCTCATTATCAATCCATAGAGGAAAAGTGAACCAGAGCCTAACTTTCTAGCACCAATTCCAACACGCAGCAAAGAAACTGAATCTGGTTCAGAGGTAGATGGATCATGGAGAACTGAGAACCCCCCAAAAGCAGCATCAGGAGAACGGAATAGATCGTCCAAATCAATGCAGCTATCTTTAACAGTGTCTTTGACTTCACCATTAACACCCACTTTTACTTCAACAATATCCATTTTCTCAGGAGAGTACACATTTTTTGCTCTCCTTCTAGCTGCTCTTAAGATGTTAGCAGCCTCCCTATACCCGCTAAGCAGGGCTCCATGCATCGTAGCGGGGTACCGCCTATTTGTTGCCTCCCCAGCAAAGAAAACTCTATCATGCACACTCTCAGCCAAAATGTCATAGTCATCACCAGAAGCCCCAATAGCCACATATGAGTACGATCCATAAGTAAACCTGTCTGTGCCCCATCGAGTGCATATTGCTTGCAATGGATTTGGAACAGGAATCCCCTTGGGTGAAAAGATTTTCCTAAGTGTTTCCAGTACCCTCTCAACATTTTCCATAGGTGAAGCCTGCTCAAACTTGACTGCAGATTCCCCAGCAACAAGAGCAATGAGCAATGGCCCTCCTGAGACAGAAGAATAGCTGTAAAACAGGAAGAACTCACCACGCTGGCCAGAGTCTTCTGTCAAGTGACCAAATGTATCAATCTTGCCATCCCAGAAATCATGTGGAACAACATCACAACCTTGTTAAGCAGACCGAAACCCAATCTTTGGATGGCCTCTTTCTTCTGAGCTGGCAGCTCAGGCACAAACTTGATGTCACCCTTCTTTAGCACACCAAGAGGAACTGTACACAGCACCATATCACCACAAAATGCCTGTTTATCAGTGTGAACCATCACGCCATCACGTCCATACTGTATCCTTTTCACGTTCTGCCCATAGAATATCGGGATGCCATCAGCAAATGCACGGACAAACCGGGAGTTTCCACCAGGAATAAAGCAGTGGTCTCCGCCCATTTCATATGGATCATCCTGATCCCAGAAGGCCATGGAGAGATCAGCAAGAGGGGCAGCATTAGCATACTCCAGGTTTGCCAGATGCCAATCCAGAAGCATCCTTTCTTCACGCTCAGCTGCAACACCATGGGCTGCCCGGAATGCCTCAAGTGCCAAGCCCAATGACAATTCAACACCATGTGGTACACCATCTGCAATAACCTGCCTCAACTGGCAAACCTTGTCCAGAAGCTGGTTAAAGGCAGCCTCAACACGAGCATCCATGCCAGGATCAACTGGGCGGCCATCTGGAAGATACAGCGGGCATTTATCCCGCACCTTGTGAAGCGGGAATCAAGCTGCCGAGCAATGACACCAAGGGGTTACCGTTGATACCGGTGAGAACGCTGCCTCCAAGGTCAGCAGCAGCAACAATGTCGGGATGCTCTGCAGCAGAAGAACGCATTGTCTTGGTAAACACACGGCCACCGGGGCGGAGCCGGCCTTCAATGACGGCCACCTTGAATCCATGCGCAATCAGGTGCCGTGCAGCAGCCAGACCGGCAAGGCCAGCGCCAACAATAAGGATGGATGGGGTAGGAGAAGACGGAGGAGGCCGTGGAGGGAGCGAGAGGACGCCGGGGGCAAGACCGAAATTAATGTATGCGTGCTCAGACAAGAAGGAATGCGCGGCGGCAACAAGGGGAGCGTGCTCTGCGCGAATGGATGCGAGCGCGGCGTTGGCGGCGACTGGGGTGAGGGGATTAGAACGCCAGAGCGCTATAATGTGATTGCGAACGACAAGGTAGTTGGACTGCTCGGCGCCGCCAATGCGTGGGAGCACGGCGGCCACGATCTCATCCTCCGAGAGGGTGTCCGCGGGGGAACCCTGCAGCGAGAGCGATGAGGGCTTCAGAATCGAGCTCCCGGGCGAGGCGGAGGGAGGGAGGAGGTGGGGGGGCCGACCCCGGCGGCGGGGACGCCGTTCAGATGCGCGGCGTTATGGGAGGAAGAGGAGGAGGAGCCGCGCAGGACACGGACGCCGGCCGTGGGGATCATACCGGGGAACTGCTTCTTACGGCGGCGGCGCTTCCGCGCGACGGTGGAGTCGTCGACGGCCGCGGTGGCCGACGGCGCGGAGGGAGTCGGGGAGGACGTGGGCGCGTCGTCCTCCATGGGCTCCGCGGCTGCCGCGGAGTCTCCTGCCGCCTCCCCGTCCTCCATGGGATCCGCGGCATCGGAGACATCTGCGGCGGTGGCTTCTTCTTCCTCCATGGTTTCCAAGGCTTCCCGGCCCTCGTCTTGGTCCATTGGGACGGGGGCGACTGCTCCATGGCTTCAGTGGGAGATGGGGGCGGCAGTTCTGCCTTGCTGCCCTCCTCCATTGGGGTTCTGCGAGGGACAGTGGGAGCGGGGAATCAGGTGGAGTTGAAGGGGGTGGCCTAGGTGGAGTTGAAGGGGTGGCCTAGGGTATGCGGGCGGAAGCAACGGGACTCGGGAGGAGGAGGAGGATGCGAAGGGCCAAAAAGAGGTGAGACCTGCAGAGCAGCGTATTTGTGGAGGAAAGGTCGACACAGGACTTTTTGACCTTCGATCTTCTCATCCAACGGCTCACACCCCTTTTTCCTTCTTCCGACACCCACGGTTCCTGTTCCTCGCCGGAGGAGGAGGAGGCGGCGGCACCTACCTCGTCCGGATCTGCTATGGACGCCGCGGATCCTCTTATGGGCGTCATCAGATCCATCGGGATCCACCATGGCCTTACGACGGGGTGGAGACGAGGGAGGCGGTGAGGAGCTTCGTCGGTGAGACGGAAAGAGAGAGGGCGGCGTTGAGGGAGGTGTTTCCAATCAACGTGTTGATGGAGCGGCGGGGCTCGGCGGGTTGATGGTGGTGGAGAAGAGGACGAAAGGTGGACAAAGATGGAGGAGTTTTTTTTTCTCTCCTCCCGACGCCCACTCTTCTTGTTCCTCATCGGAGGAGGAGGAGGAGTCCTACCATGCCAGATCCGCTATGGGCGCCATCGATCCACGGATCCACCATGGCCCCAAGACGGTGGAGGCGGGAGGCGGTGAGGAGCTCATTGATTGCCGAAAAAGAGAGAGGATGACGGCGAGAGAGGTGTTTCTAGTCGGCGTGTTGATAGAGCAAGGCGGCTCGGTAGGTCGACACGGCGGAGAAGAGGGCGAAAAGGAGGAGCGGCGCCCCGAAGATGGAGGAGCAGGGTGTGGCGGCCCCGAGAGTGGGTGGAGGGAAATTGCACGTGAGAAGAAGGGAAACAAGCAAGTGTTATATAGACTTCCTCAATTTGTAACTATACGCCATCTATACCGTAACACGTAAACTAGTAAAATGCAAATAATGTTTCTAGCTATATGTGACCTACAACTTAGCACTTACCTAAGTATTAAGACGATAGAACTGGGAATGGCTTCCTGCCCAGGACAGCTAGCCACATCGCCCGAAATGTTCCCCCACCGTCTGATCTCGCAATGAACGTCCACGATTCGCTCAGGCAGCTTCTGATCTTATGGATTCTCGCCAGAAGCTGGCTTCTTCCTTCGTTTCGCGCTTTCGGCTTCTGATTCTCGTCCGAAGCCAGCCAACACAATATATACTCAGCTTCCAGCTCCCACCCCCGCTTCTAATGAAAAAAAAAAAAAAACAAAAACTCCCGTCCTCTCCCTCGCGCTCTCCCTCGACACGGCGACAGAAGGGGCGACGGGGCTCTCCAGCGCCGCCGCGCGGCCATGGCGGCCCTTCTCCTCCTCCTCCTCCTCCGCTGCCATCTGCTCCTGCACCTCCTCCTTGTCCTCCTCTCCCCTTCCCTCACCAGGCAGCGACGGGTTGGAGCCCATGGCGTTGGTTGCGAACCCTAGCAGGTGCGGTGGGTGCCGTCGGCGCGGCGGCGGCAGTCGTTGTCCTCCTCCACCTCTCCTCGTGCCTCGCATCATCCTCCTGCTCCTCCTCCTTGCCCCTTCACTCGCACAGCCAAGGCGGCGGTGGCGCACGTGGGCTGTTGTGCCAGTACGGGGGCTGCCCGTCCCCAGTTGCAAGGGGGCCAAAGGCCGCCGTCCCTGGCCACGATGCGGCCGACCCGGGCCTCCCCGTGGTCACCGGCGCAGCTCCGTCCCTCCAGACCAGACCTCTCCCCTGCTCCATGAAACCCTAGGTGGTTAGTATTTTGTTTTGTTGCAGCTTCATCATTGTTGGTGTACAGGGACTACCTCCTGCAGGCTCCACAGATGCTATCTACACAATTAACAGGTACCATATCATGCCCCAAGTCTCCATCCTACAGGCTCTGCAGCAGTGTTGATTTGGAAACTTGGATTAGTTTACTGTTATAACAGGATAGGATATGATTGTTTTTTCTCATGTTATTTGTGGATTAGTCTTTACTAAAAATACTTTGCAGACCTCAGTTCATTTTCCCATGACCCTAAACATTTTCGACACATCTGTTATTCTTAATGTACCTGTAAATCTGAAAAATGAGTACATTTTAAACAAGTGCAAAAAACGAATTCATTGTTTTCGTAGATTAATTTGTTGGCTAGGATTGCTCCACCAACACGTGCATTACTATATATCAGCCTAGCTGAAAGGAACGTGAATAGAATTTTTGGGTGCTGCTTCATATAGCTTCGATTGACTGAATTTTTACTCCAAGTTCAGCCATGAGTTGTCTTCCTTCGATATTAATCTTTTGTTTCTTTGTTTTAAAAATATCAGAGGTTTATGGATCTCTTTATGTCGATTTATGCTTTTAAAATGTATCAGGTACCTATGCTTGCTTTTTTATTCCTTTTGCAGTACCTCTCTCAA
The DNA here is from genome assembly GCA_015847255.1 of Hyparrhenia diplandra. Classification (NCBI taxonomy): domain Eukaryota; kingdom Viridiplantae; phylum Streptophyta; class Magnoliopsida; order Poales; family Poaceae; genus Hyparrhenia; species Hyparrhenia diplandra. The sequence goes on along the minus strand of JADLZK010009282.1, from coordinate 152,520 downwards.
AAGTAGGGATCTAAAGGATTCATATCCATTGATGCAACTTCATATGGGTAAGTATACATATAATTGTTGTAGGATTGCATAGCATCTGGTCCTTGTGCTATTGGAACCACAAAATTGTTGACTCAGAGTAAAGTTGCTGCAATAGGTTAACACACATTTTTTACACCTTCTCTTGGTATATTTGAGATTCAGTGGGCATCTTACAGCAAGATATTTCGAACAATATATTTCAGATATGTCAGGACGACTTCTCATCAGTCATAACCCTCTTCAAGGAGCGCCTTATTGCTGATCATAGGCAAAAAGATTGACAAAACTGAATGAGGGAAAACTTCGAGAAGAGTTACAAGTCTACAGTCGAGCTTCTTCTTTGTTTTACATTGCTTGAGTTGAGTTGTCAAACCTTCAATAGCGTTTACAGGTAATTAATCCATTTTCAAAGGTTTTCATGTACATGCTGGTTTCCATTCTAATGGATCCACTTCAAACCTGTTATGTCCGGCTTTCTTGTAGGATCTTTCGATTCTACAGAGCTTCCGTTACTCGCAGCTTAATGGTTGTCACAACTTAAACTTATTTTATGCCTTTACATGCCAAACAATCAAAAAATTAGCTTGTCTTTCCCTCTATATGTGGCCACTGAATCTGACTTTTGATCTGTTCAGAGTATCTTGGTTCTCTCGAATTACTATTCAAGGATTACCCTTAACAGGCTTGCACATCTTCTTTCCTTGAGTTTGCAGGTTTGTATTTTTAAGCCTTTTGCATGATAGAGTTGTAGCTAGAGTTGCAGCTGAGATTTCTAACTGTCCCTACACATTACTCTTTCAGGAGGCAGAGAACCATCTTTCAGTCATGGGTGAACTAGAGCATTTTACGATCTGCCAATGTAGTCGGCGTGTATTCTCCAAGCATTTTCAATGTTATCAAAGGTTCCATATTTCGCATTGCAAAGGACCAATGTGCCCTTCTATAGATTCTACATTGTTCAAATATAAATGCATCCAAAATGTTCGATGTTTTTTAGCCTCATCCTTTAGGTCATAGGATCAGGATGACAATAAAGAAATTGGAAACTACCTTGGGCCTTGGCTCCTATCTAAAATCTGCATATTTTAACATAGAAATGATTTCAGGGTTCTATCTAAAATCTAGAAAAAAAACATTAATGGAATGGAATTTGGGGGTGCCTCCAGTAGCTTATGTTCCCTGATTTGTAATCGTGTATGATAGCTTCGACAAATGAAAGTAGCCCTTTTGAACAATTCCATCTACAGCCTTATTTGCATATACCATGATTTTATTTCTTTCCATACCTGTTACTTTTTGTGCGATGTTGGGGCGTAAGATATGTGTGGGATAATAAACTGCATTCTTTCTGACAGGCGTGTTCATTGATGCTTCCATTTTTAGCTATCAAGTTGCAACATCTAAGGCTGCCAACTGCCCATCAATTTTAGCTAAAATCTTACCCATAGATCTCTGCTTGCATTATGTTTATTGATAAATAGTTGTCACACCATATTAAGAATCTTGTGTTTGGGGCGTTACATGCTATGCTCATGACCTATTTTTCTCCCTTCTTCCTCAGGGACACCTCCCTCTGAAATCAGTGTTCTGTTCAAAAGGAAGAGTCTGTTGTGCCCAGAAGATAGTCCAACAATGAACCATCTCTTTGCATTGCTGTAATTGGACCTACCGGTGAGCTAGCAACAACTAAAGTTTTCCCAGCACTATTTGCTCTATATTACAGTGGTTTTCTTCCTCAGGTATGAACATAGAATACCTTGTGCTACTGTCATTTTCATGTTACACCTTTCATTTTCATTGTTATGCTGCAGAATGTTTGTATATTTGGGTATTCTAGGAAGAAATTAGCTGATGAGGGCTTAAGATCTATAATTGAAGCCAACTTGACCTGTCGCGTGGATCACCAGTATGTTATTAGGCAACTTTTCATGGCAGTTGCATTGACAAAAATTTAGCACCAGATTTAGTATCTATACTATTTCCCTTTATTTTTTGATATGATGCCTTTAATAATAAACTGCAAAGCATGGTTTTACACCAAATGATCTATTCTTTAGGTTGGTGCTTGACATCACTTTTGCTTCTTCCAAAGTTTTCAGTGCATGCACTAACATAGTTTTATTGCCGCTTAAAAACATAGTTTTACCGTCCTAAAAAAGGCTTTACCAAACTAACAAGAATGGGTCCTGATGTTATATTGTGAATGCAGTGAAAATTGTGATGACAAGTTAAGTGAGTTCCTCAAGAGGACATATTATGTAGATGCGGACATGACAACAAAGAAGGGATGGTTAGATTAAATTCTTGGATGGCACAGATAGAGGTGGAATTTGATCTCATAACTGTTTCTGAATCTTTTGGTAAACTTGAAATAGAAATCCCATTCATTAAGTTCCATCACACTCCATTTTTGTTTCACAGGTCACTGGTGCTGTAAACAGAATATTCTACCTGGTAAACTTGAAATAGAAATCCCATTCATTAAGTTCCATCACACTCCATTTTTGTTTCACAGGTCACTGGTGCTGCAAACAGAATATTCTACCTTGCTGTTCCACAAGAGACACTCCTTGATGTAAGCGTTGCAGCTGGCTGATGGTGCCGTGCTTCCTCCTATGGGTCAGCAAAAAGAGTTGTTCAGTCGCCCAAACATTTGAGGAGAAGCAAATTTACAGGTACTGTTCCACCTTTAATCCTTCCAATTTTAGCTGGTTTTCCTTTTTTTGGATTGTTCAATTACAAAGCTTTGTGACTGTTTTTCTTAATTGCAATGTTCGAAGAACATGACAATTTGTTGTTGCTACATCTTTCTATCCCATAGAATTGACCAACTTCTGGGGAAAGATCTGATTGAAAATCTTACTGTCCTGAGATTTTCTAATTTGGTGTTTGAGCCTTTGTGGAGTCGAACTTACATAAGGAATGTGCAGGTGCGGCTTGAAGACTCATTTTAGCACATTCTTTTTCTTTTTCTTTTCTTGTATATACACATCTGTGTGTGAATTGTGTCAGGTCATTTTTTTTTCTGAAGAAACGTCAAATGAAATACAAGGGAGGTGAGTTAATGCTACGAATTGTCTTAGTAGTCTTGAGTGATGTAAAACCATACATGTTATCACAATCTCTAGAATGACTCTGCGTGAGTAGGTCATTATTGGGTTTGTTTGAGCTTTACAATAGCCTCTTCTGTTTAACCTTTGAAATTAATTGTGAACAGTTACTCACTTTTTTATTTGTGAACATGGAGTAGACAGTTGCCACACTATTCAGATTCTTTTAGTAAATAACTCTTCATTTGAGTTTCATTACTGCACATAATATGAATCAGTTGTGATAGATATTAATTGGAAGCTACCAGATTTTATGGCTTGATTTAGATAATTGTCTTCTGTCTTAATGTATTTAACATTCACTATGCACTATTGGTTTTGTTCAACTATAATATATTGATTTCGACAACTTTGTTCCTCATCATTCTGAATTTTATCCAGTGTTGGTGGTGGTATTGGAAAAGGTCGAAAGAAGTTCTGGAACTCTTATTGGCAGTAATACAGCTACAATCCAGAAGAGTGTTGCTCTAAAGGTAATCTTAAGAATGAATTGGCCTACAAGCTATGAGTGAATCATATAGTCCAAAACTGTTAAGAGCATTATATAGTCCAAAACTGATAGATTGAACAGTCATTGGAAATGGCACCTCGCTTTCTTACTTTGTATTTTGCAACAGCATTGTGGGATGTTAATGACTGTAGGTTGCATTTATTATTATTTTTGCTACACATGCACATGCTAGGTGACCAACATATTGTTAATTTGAGGATCTATGTTTGTTAGTCCAGTACTGTTGTGTGCTCTTATTCCAGTAGTTATGTCAATATATGCTGCGATTTTCCCAGACAAGGTTTTCACTTTCAAGGTAGGCAAACTTAATTTATTCTAAATTTCCTTGTCTACTACTGATCCTTTTAGTGGTTTGGAACCAAGAATATATTACTATATCTCTATTTGCTTAGTCTGACATAACTGATTAATTGCATAGTACAACAATTTATAAGCATTTTTTTTTGCTAAACAATTTATAGGCAATTGATAAACAAAACTTCTCAATCTGAATTGAAGGATTCAACCATATATATTGAACTATTGGAGCTATAGTTTTTACAAAGCTGAATAATCCTGAAAGCCAACCTAGGCGATGCTTTGAATATCTAACTGATGGGGTAGTGCGATAGTACTTTATGTCAGAATACATTGAATGAAAAAATTGAAGCAAGTGCGAACTTAAATTTTTACCATAGTGCCTTTACCTCAAATGGGTATGCCATATGGCTTGTCTGACTATAGACTTCGTTATTTGCTTAACATATCCTGTGTAAGTTCAGCTTCCAATGGCATATTATAGGTTCCATGATATTATATACTGTTGCAGGTGAGGAAAAGGCATTCTGACTTCATTTTGGCTGCATTCCAACGGTCTTCTGGTATCATTGCAGTACTGAAGGTAACATGTGTAAATTTTTGGTGATTTATTTCATACTAGACATAGTGACATACAAGTCAAAACTCTGAGCTAAAAACCCATGTCATGTAGCACTTTGCGGCACCCATGTCATGTAGCACTTTGCGTCAATGAAGAAGTTATTTGAATATTTCCTTTATATATTAGGATTTTTATAAATACTTCTGCATGATTATTTTGAACCATTCTGCAGAAACCTATTGCTGACAGACTTGGTGAGGCTCATGATAATCCTTCAAAGGCACTATTAAGTAATTTCAAGTTAGTATTTCCACTGAAACTGCTATACCATTACCTGACCTTCCTATCCTTCTCCTGATTATCTTAAATGGCTAATTATCTTTCTCATTGCAACTTCTGCTGATGGATTGTGCCCAGTGTAGATAAAGTAGCATTGCACTTATGCTGGGCCATTGTGAGCATGGAGCTGGAGGGATAGATCACAGAGATGTAGCTCGTGAACTATTTGAAAATTAGGAGTTATTATTATATGAAAACCTTGCAACTAGGTGGGGCCCTACTCTGCTATGTCTTCTGACTGCATTTCCATGGCATTACACTTATTTCATACATTTGTTATCAAGCCATTTGGTATTAAGCCAGCAGCCTGGATCTGATTCCATGGGTGCATCATCTAGAAAGTCATCCCAACCCAGGTTTCTCTGCTTTGTGGTGACTGCCATTGCAAAACTAGCAACACGCCACAGTGAGTTGCTTCTGAGAGCACGTGTGTCTTGGGTAAGGTACTGACTTGATCCTTGCCGCGTAAGATAAATGATCAGTGTGTCCATCATTAGGTATGTTACTTCTCACAGAGCATCTGAATTGCTTCAGTTTCTACAGGTCGTTGCTCGTTCCCAAACCTTAGACAGGAGAGTTTGGCAACGGGCCTGTGACTATTTAGGGCTCATGACAATTTACATGCACTAATTAGATGTCCAGATGTGATGGAAGCAGCATGTCCATGCAGAAAATTGATGACCAACCGGTGCAGGAAAAAGAAAAACAAGCAAATATGCCAGGCTTTGCTCAACAACATCATATTGTAACCAATGTATAATAGCTATTTTCAGGAAAACAATAATACCTTTCTCGCATCTTGACGGTGTAATGACTTCATAAAACTATGCTGCTGCTATCAACTGCAATTATTATTCTCTCCAGAAATTTCACACCTAGAGGGGCGCGCGGAGGCGCGCGCCATTGTACTAGTAACATATAATGTTTCTAAGAGTTAAATTAAATGCCTTAGTGACCCTTGAGTTTGTATGAATATGTTATTTAGAGTATGTACAATAAAAGTTTATAATGCATTAAGAAACGAACCAAACTAATCCTTCACATCATGCAAATAACATTTTCTAAATCAAACCAACAAATAAGTCATCCACTTACAATACACATAGTTAGGTTTTATTCGTCCTTTAGAGATAGTTAAGAAGGTGGAAAGGTCTAATTGGTCTTCTCAAAGTATAATAAGAACTTCGACGTGATAACTTACAACCTAAACAAAAAGGCGCTCCCAAATAAAATGTTATCGTCCATAAAAACTAGCAAAAATAAAATGCATCGACACCGACGATTGTGTGGTACAATACACTGTTTGATGTTGTATGCATTCATGTTGGTTATGTCTTGTACTTGAGTTGTGGATTCGTGGAATGCCTCTATTTGTTTATACACATCAAATGTTGTATTAGATATTTTTATTTTTATTTTTCTCATATCTCTAGAACCAAATTTAATTTATGAAACTTTTAGATACGTTTTCAAGATATTTAAATATTTATTTGGATATATTATGTACTAATCGTTATCTATTAGGTTTTTTTTCGATAAATTTGACAAACTTGGAGACATTTTTTGTGGTTTAAGAACCTTATAAGATATTGACTTAGTTTTAAACTAAAAAATGAAGAAACCACCTTGAAGACCACTCGTAACTGATCCAGGATATATTTAAATGGTTTTGGGAGGAAGATTTATGGTTTGAATTTTTTAGACAAGTATCTTTGAGGGGAAAGCACTACTGAAGCGTCCTCCTCCCTCCGTTCCACAATACTTTGCAATTCTTTTGACTCTATAAAAGCGTGTTTTGACCTCTCGTCTTATTCAACTTTTTTAATAAATATTATCACTTTTGTTATGACTTATTAGATCACTAAAGATATTGTAATGACGTTTTGTTTGTTTTATAATTTATATAAAAAATTTGAATAAGGCGAAAGCGATCAAACACTTCGGTTTATATGAGTCAAAAAGAAGGAAAAAAGTCTACTTTTGGTCCCTCAACTTTTGCGAAAGTCGATTTTGGTCCCTCAACTCCAAAACCCGGAGCAGAGCGGATCCCTCAACTTTTCAAAAGCATGCGATTTTCGTCCCTCGGCGGGTTTGGGCGGTGGTTTCACTACAAGAAGCTAGCGGTTTTGCTTTCAGATGACTCTGGTTTTAGTTTTTTTCCTTTTCTTATTTATTTAAATTTGAATCTTTCAAAAATCATAGTAAATCACGAGAAAATTCATAAAATAGAAAATCCAATTTTGTTGGACTCCACATGAGTAGAGCTACGCAATGAATATATAATATGGTATACTTTAGTACAAAGTTTTTACTACAAGGTTTTGCCTTTTTCATTTTTTATTTATTTCAGCTCAATCTTTAAAAAATCATAGTAAATTACAGAAAAAATTATAAAATAAAAATTCAATTTTATTGGACTCCACATGAGGCGCACAATAACACGATGCGTAGTTTCTTGTGGCTCTTTAAACTGTGTTAGGTTAGCTAGGTTTCTTTGTCTTGTCTGGCGTGCGCACGTGCGTCTGTAGTTTGTGAACTTTGAACGATGGATCCCGGCCAATGAATTAAATAGTACACCTATATATCTTTATTGTGTAAATATGCTCATGTGGAGTCTAGCAAATTTGGTTTTTCAATTTTTATAATTTTTTATATTTTTTTATGATTTTTTTAAATACTTGGGCTGAAATAAATAAAAAAAAAGGCAAAACCTTCATAGCAAAAAATTATATATTAAAGTATACCATATTATATATTCATTAACGCTCTACTTATGTAGAGTCCAACAAAATTAGATTTTCTATTTTATGATTTTTCCGTGATTTACTATGATTTTTGAAAGATTCAGCCGAAATAAATAAGAAAAGGGAAAAACGAAACCACGGCCACTCAGAGCAAAACCGGAGTTACTTTCAAAAAACCACCGGCCAAAACCCGCCGAGGGACGAAATCTGCATGGTTTGAAAAGTTGAGGGGCCTGTTTTTGTCGGGTTTTAGAGTTGAGGGACCAAAATCGAGACTTTCATGAAAAGTTGGAGGGGCGAAAGTAGACTTTTTCCGTCGAAAATTGTGTAATCTTGTGGAGCGGAGGGTACATGCTGAATGAGCCCACCAGCCCATAACCATTAGCCCATAGACCCCACAGTTGGAGTTGGACCGCACCATTGCAAGCAGTGCCCGTTGCCAATCCAGCAAAGTATAATGGGCTAATGGCCAGTCCCCGTAGGCCCGTAACATACTACATAAGACGTGTTGCTAAAAAAAAAAAACATAAGACACTGGTGAAAATGAAATCAAAGCGCAGATTCTGCCGATACAGTACAGCCGTTTTGTGATTCCATTTGCCTGATCGCATAACCTGTTGTTCGCGGTACGCGAGAACTTGAATTTCTTGCATTTCCCTTCGCCCCGAAGGTCTTCGTAGGGGTAGGGTTTTAGCGTGCGTGTGTTCGTAGGGGTGAGTGTGCGTGCGTTTGAGCGTCTGCGTTGTACTGTGTAATTAAAAAAAAAAAAAGCTTAGCTGCACCGTACCGTAGGCCCAGCCTAGTATCCCAAGTAAGATCGTCGACAGCTCGACATGATCTGCTGCTAAATTTGCCCAAGAGGCCGGGGCCACGGGGCCAGGATCCATAAAACACAGAAGTCATCGGCTACGGGCAGGATCGCATTACCTGTTGTTCGCCGCGAAATAAATGGACGTTTGCGCGTGTCGAACGACGGCAACACCGCAACAGCAAGCAAGCGTCGTGCCGATGCTGGTGCCGGCTGTCTAGCGCGGAAGGCGCGGCCGCCGCTAACGATGCCGCCGCGCGAGTTGACAACAAACAAAACCCCGCCCGTCCGTCCTGGCCGAAACAGACGCCAGGTGCGCAGAAACTAAACAAAGCGAGCAGCAACGATAAACAAAGGCATCCGCTAGATGACCGGTGGCTTGGCTCTGATCCTGCTGCAACTGCAAGCACGACATTCATTCGCTGTCTGAACCAGCCAGACACCAGCTAATACGATCCACTCGTCATCATCATATCATCATACATATAACGAGAGGAAATTAATTAATTAAAACGGGGCAAGTAGTAGTGGTAAAAAAGTGATATACTCTGTTACATCGGATGATTCGTCGGGTGGCGATCGACGGATCGTGCCGTGCAGTCCAACAAGGCTCGAGGTCAAGGTGGGTTAATTGGCGTCGTCCTTCTCGTTTGGCGTATGTACGTGGGCTGTTCCCGCTCGCTCCATGGCTTCCTACGAGGCTACGAGACCAGACCTTCACGCTTCACCGTCACCGGCCTCCTCCTCGTTGCTTGCCGTTAAAGAAACCAACCGGTGGTGACCAGCCAATGCTAGTGCTCGCAGGAGGATTTCGTAGGCCCAGCCATCTGACGACTGACAGCGACCGGCGGATTATTAGCCCCGTTGTTAATGGGTGGCCGATGGACGCGACGCGCGCTGGAAACTAAAGGGAGAATTAAACAATGTTCATGGCTCATGGGCGGGGACCGGCCCGGCCGGGGAGGATATGAAACAGTAGATGCGGTTATTTTGCGAGCTCGCCTCTATCCGTTCTGTTCTGGATTTGCTTAGAGGACAGGTTGGTAATTAGCGGGAAAGGTCGACGACGGCATGCCCCAGCCCATGATCCATCGGTTGCTGTCACCAGTTGCGTGTTGGGGCATTCCTGGCCGCATCGTCTGCGCCCAAGGGTGTGTTTAGCACCGGCAAATTTATTTATCTGAAAAGAAGATTCCCCATCGCGTCCGGTCGGCCGGCACATGTATGGAGTACGAAATATAGGTAAAAAAATTAAAATAATTACACAGTTTAGATGTACATTGCGAGGGCGATTCTTTTTGGCCTAGATTACGCTATGGTAGGATAATATTTACCACTAACAAGCGAAGCGTCTTCTACGATGTATGATGTGACATCATGCTCAGCATCCATCCAAAATTTTTGCTTGCCAAATTTTGGGTCTTTAACACACCCCCAAAAGGGAGTTTCAGAAAAGTGAAGGTTGCTGCAGCAGCTCCTTCCTTGTGCCTCTCCCAACGGGCGATTCCGTGTGGTATTAGTGTACTACTAGTATAGTTTCAAGCAACTAAGTGCGCACTGTCGTGGAAATTAATCTCTTGTCAGTTAGTGAATCAGTCGCTTTGCAAGTTGACGAGGATAATTAGTATTCAGTGAACCAAGCTCTGAAACCGGATTTGCTGTACAGAGGGGAAAAGAAACAGGGTGCTGATTTGGAACTCGAGAGAGAGGCCACTGATTTGCGCACCACAATGGATCAAGAACTCGAGAGAGAGGTCAAGGCCAACGTGCCTTAAAATTTTGCAATGCTTTCTAGACCAGCACGGGGGCTTCGTCAACCAAGGCTCTCGCCACGCCAGAAAAACGTTGCATGCTGACGTGGTGGCACCGGTGGTTCACTGCCGTCTGCCCTAGCCTAGTAACCTGCCTGCCTTGTGGATAACGAACGAAGACCCACATTAACCTCTACTGTATCGAAAAGAAAAGACCCTCTTTCATGGAATCTGCTTGTACTAAAACTCTAATAAAATCTGCTTGTACTAAGTTTTTCGAGAAAATTTATAACGGGAAAATAAATGTTTTTGTTTCGTCGACACGACCGTGCAACCGCGTAGCATAGGTGTGCTAGTACGTCTAGTGTCGTACGAAAATGGCAGGTCTCAGTTAATGAATCCATTAGCAAATTGATGACGACGTTTGTTGGCAGCGGAGACAACGACGACCTTGTTAATGATTAGTACACTTGGCCGCCGGCTTTCGCACCTTGTTCCTTCCAGCTAGATCGCTTAATTGGCGTGTGTCCACACCTGATCACATCGGTGGCAAAGCAAGGTACGCCGCCGCGCTAGCTGGGGTGGCCGATGCGGGCAAGGAAGCAACTCCCACAACCAGTAGCAAACAACTACGCCAACTAGGCGTAGTAGGCAAACGAGGCCAGCCGCCGGCCGACGCCACCAACAACTCGGCGGCGACGGCCGATGCGGATGCGGGTGCGGCTCTCCCGGCTAGCCTGCGCGCGGACGGACGGGCGTACGTAGCACCAGAACACGCCACGCCGTCGCGCCGTTCGTTACGTTTGCGGGTGGGGGCCGGGCTCGGGGGTGGTCGCCCGAGGCGACAGGGGAGGACGCCCACCCAAGTGGGGAAGGTGGCAGCACAGCACAGCGCTCATCTCTCGTTCTCGCCGGGAGAGAGAAGGGGGACGCATCATCATAAAAACACAGAAAGAAAAAAAAATGGTATGGAGAACAAGGAAGAGGGGCTGGCGTTGTTGCAGGGGTTTATTATAGTCCATTGGAAACGAGACTAGAAAGGGTCATGCAGCAGCTGTCATCCCACACCCGAACCGAACCCCCTCTTCCAGCGCAGCGCACAGCCGCCAGCCTCTCGGCCCCTTCTCCTCCACCCCTCGTCGTCTCCTCCCTCTCCCTTAACATACCCAGCTCCATCTCTACTGAGTTCCGAGGGAGAGGGACCTGGAGGTTATGGAAGTGGAGAAGTATACTGGAAAACTTAGAGGAGGGAGGGAGAGAGGAGCAACCGCAAGAGGGCATATCTTTGTACGACCCAACGAAACGACTAGATAGAAACCACTAGGAGTCAGGACTCAAGTCTGCGGGTCTAGTTCGCGGCCCGTGCCGCGAAAAATCGATCGGAAGAAGTAGCCTACTGCGCGCCTCCGCACCGAAGTGAAGGGGGGAGACGAGACAAGATGGCGGCTTCGTCCTCGTCCTCAGGCCCGGGTGGGTCGCCGGCCCACGCGCCTCCTGGCGGCGGCGGCGGCAGCGGGGGCGGAGGGCCGTATCACGGCCACCGGTCGCGGTTCGGCGACACGACGCTGACCAAGGTGTTCGTTGGCGGGCTGGCGTGGGAGACGCCGTCCGAGGGGCTGCGCCAGCACTTCGAAATTTACGGCGAGATTCTAGAGGCCGTCGTGATCACCGATCGCGATACAGGCCGCTCAAGGGCTACGGTTTCGTAAGTCGACCTCTGCCTTTTGCGGTTTTGTCTCTGACCTTCCTCCGCTCCGTCCGATCGGCCGCCGCCTGCCGTGCCGCCTTACATCAGATCGATCGGTGTTATCCATCTATGTATCTGTCGTCTCCGCAGGTGATTTTCCGGGACGGATGCGGCGGCGCGGGCGGTGCAGAACCCGAACCCGGTGATCGCCGGCCGGCGCGCCAACTGCAACATTGCGGCGTTCGGCCCGCCGCGGGCCCGCGCAGCAGCCGGAAGGAGGAGGAGGTGAGCGACCCGAGGAACCAAACCAAATCAATGCTCCCCCTGCTGTCTTTTTTTACTTTCCTTGCCGTCGCAAGGCACGCGCATGTGCATGGCAGTAATAACCGGGGCATGATTAGCGCCGGCCGGCGGCAGCGGCAGTACCGCGATTAAGCGGATAAGCTTGGATTTTAGGGCACCACCATGTTCCGCTCTGGATTTTCTCTGTGGAGATTATTGGCAGATGGGTGGGGCCCACCGCCCCAACCCACCCAGCTGGTGAAACACTGGGCGCCAGCACACGGGAACGAGGACGGCCACTACTATATCTGCATTGGGACGGGGGAGGATGCAGGCACTAATCTACTCTACCATGCATGGTTGATGGCTCACGGCTTCCACCACGAGTCGTCATGGTCTCAGATCATGGCTGTGTGTGTGCTAGCCCAGGCTGGCCTTGCAGTGCCTGCCCCCTGCACTCCTGCACGCTATCTGGTCTGGTCTACTCACCCATCCCCGCCCGGCACCCCCACCACCTTGCTAAGTCTAGGATAGCAATGAAATCTGGCTGATAAATTAGTCTAGGCATCTCATCTCGGTGAAGTGCTGGTACAACCATCTCTCATACAAGATGCATGGATTCCGGTAGCATTTTGGCTGAATGCCGGTGACGGGAGTGCGGGTGGGGTGGGGATGGTACTATTTCCCCTCTTTGCTTGCTTGCTTGCTGAGGAAGATCAAGTTGCATTGACCGGGAGCACGCCATTGGTGGTATGCTGCATCGTTCCAGCGACAGTGAGGTGTAAAGGGGTGGAGATTATCGCTGGAGAATCAGGAATCCAGCCGCCTTTCTTTTCTAGTGAAAACCGATGCATGGCTTTATAAAATGTTCGGCGGCATATACTGCCAGTACTAGTCCTACTCTTCCTGTAGCAGTCTTTCCAGACTTTGACCCGTTTGAGTGTCAACCACTTGAGGAATAGATGCTTGATTCTGCGGCATGAAAAGCTTTGTGTTGTTGCAGCTTTACATTCCTTCATTTCAATATTGCCTCCCGATATATACTGCATCTCTAGCTAGATTCTTATTTTAAGTTGGAATCATTCCCTCTTTATTTCCCTTTATGTGATAATAACCAGCATAATGTTGCTTTGCAAGTAAGCCGGCTTATAACGGCATTTGTCTTTTTTCCCCCTCCCTTTTCACATTAAAACAACCTGCATGCTATTTTCTGCAGAACTGTTTAGTGCATTACAGCACGCACACAATAATGCACACCAAATGGAGTACAGTAGGTTTAAGTGCTGGCTAGCTAGGACAGCTTTGAATCATTTTAGCACTGTGCTAATCTACGCAATTCTCACTTAAAAGAAACCTCTTTCTCTAATATTCCTTGTAGACCAAATACAGTGCAGAACAGATTGTTTTTCCTTTTTTGAAGGAATGTTATCTTTTCTTTATTATCCAAAACATAGAAAAGATAATGGTCTACTAAGCCATCATATCATCCGCTGAAAGAAAAACCCCAGTCCATCGCAGGGCACATGGTGAGACCTCCCTTGCACAGGCAGCACCACTGTTGTCGCAAGCAATGCTCCCCTAGTATGCATACATGAATGCGTACGCCTGCTCTGCTCCGCACTGTTCTGTACTGTACTGCCCGGTGTATTATTTGTTTCGCGCGTGCTGCGTTTAATTAACATGCCATTGCCACCACAGGGAGAGGAGGAGGAGGAGGTGCCGGCCGCGGGCCGCACGTGCCGGATCAGCCGCCGCAGGGGTCGCCCTACAGGATGCCGTCGCATATGACCCCGCCTCAGGCCGCCACGCTGTTCTACAATGCCCAGTACGGGTGAGTGCTCCTGTCGCCTATACATTTCAGTTGTTCCTGCTCAAAATGACAAAAAAAATCTCTGGAGCCAGGCCGTAGAAATACGTACTGGAGATCCCTGTACGGCTCAGGCGAGCTGAGATCACGATGATTGCCTACTACGTACGCGTGTGTTTTGTATCGAGTGCCGTGTGCCTACGTACGTGCCTGTATCACTGCTGCTGTCCGTCGTCATCGTGGGATCCGAGCACACCGCAACTCTGAATTATCAATTGACTGGGGCGGCACATGTCCATTTCAAGGCCGTGTCATTCTGTTCTCTCTCTCACTTCTTTGTTCTGATCCGGAGAGGATAGCCATCGTTACTCGTTAGGTCGTGAGTCGTGTGACAGCTCCCTAACGTAGTGGCTGCTTTTGGGTATTTGGAAGTTGAGAGAGCCGCAGCCATGAGTCGTCAGAGAATTTGCATGCTGAACTGACCTTAGAGGCCAGATAGAGTTGTGATAGAAAAGCAAGTTATTCAGCTGCTCTTCTGTGGGAGGGAGGACAGCAACAAAAGGTCATTAGTCTTTGTTGATGTTCCATTTACCGAGAGCGAGCGTGCGTGGCGTTTCACTTTCACGGAACCGAGGGTCATGTTTCTTTCACGCCGCAGCTTTCAGTTATCGTTTCCTTAATTGGACAGGTGGGTTCAGTTGCCAAGAGGTGCAGATGGACCCACGTCCCCATGCCCTCTTCTGCTGGGCCCTGAGATAGGCCCATTAAATTTGGGCCGATGGGAGGGAGACAGCATCTCAGCATGGGCATTACTCTGCTGGTCCCGCTACTGCCACCCTCTGTTCCTTTCTCTCTTACCCCAGACAGCAGACCACCATGGGCTAGCCTGTGTTGCAAAACAATCTCTTCGTTTTGTTGGTTTGCTGCAGATTTGATTGCCTGCATTCATCTCTTAGTTCCACTTGGTTTTACGGATATTTGCAAATATGTGATGTGCTCTGTACCAATCCATTGCCAGGGATCATATAGTTCCACTTGATTTTACTTTTACAGATATTTGCAAACAATTCTTTGTTTGCTATACGAGTTACTATAGTAGCTTTACAAGCTAATTCTCTGAGATTAAGTTTTTGGAACACGTAAGGGTGGTCGCCTAATGTAAATTTCATCTCACGTAACAAAATCTCTTCTTCTTAAATATAAAGATGTGCAAACCTTTTGCGAGAAAAAGAATCCCGTACGGGTGATATTTGTGTAATTTAATCCTTAGTGTGGTGAAGTATATGGTTTCATGTTTATTTGGAGGTCTCCTACCTGACATTTCGTCTGTTGATGATTAGTTTTTCTGATGTGATCTTGCCACCTGGTCAGATGTTTTAAGGTTGTTGCAAGGTGCAGAAGCATTGAACAGCAAGGAACTTTTCGAAATGAACTGGGGGGTGGGGGTGGGGGCTTATTTTAGCTCGACATATAATAGTGCCTGAGATAATTTGTAGGCTTTACAACCATGCTAGCTGGTAGATATGTCTCTGGGAGCGAGAGACAGTGATGGGCCTCATGCTCAGCGCAATCACTATATATTTCTTTTATAAGGCACTGAAGATGTTCTGCAAACTTTTGCAGGTACTGGTACCCACCTGATTATCAATACCAACAGGCAAGCAATCTGGTCTCCATTTCATCTCCTCCTCTTCAATGTCATTTTTGTTCTTTTGCAATAATTGGCATTACTATATGAACTAAATCACACCGTTCACTTGCCTCGATCTGAAACTTTTAATTCAGCATTGAAACTTCTCATCTTTGAATACAAAGTATTTTCAGTAATGATACCTGACGATGTATTGGTCATCAAACTCATCATGCATTTTGTGACACCAGCACAACCTGTCTATCTAACCGAAACCATGATACCTGAAAATTGATGAGCAGGCATTGTACAATTCTCAAGTGCTACAACATTACTACCCTCAGATATATGGTCCAGCCTCTACTTCAGGACCACCCTACCAATACATGGGGTATATGCCTGGTGGCCCAAGTCCGAGGACTGGATTCTCGCCGATGCAGCAACCCATGCGACCACCGTTCTTTCAGCAGCCAACGGCACAGATGGATGGTTCTTTCCCACCAGGGCCTTCGCTTCCGCCTAATTTCAGACTCCAGCTGCCCCCTCATGCAGTCTCAAGGGAGTCTGATGATGCATCTGGTATGTTACTCCTATCATTCTTTGTCTGTTAGTGTGGTGTTTCTTGCTGAAACCTGAACACATTTTGGTTTAATAATTCTAATGTTACAAGATACCTGTTACTATAAAAATCTTGGTATCATAAAATTATGTCATTTTTTGACAATTGGATTTATCTATCTAACATAAGTTAATTGTAGAAAAGAACTGTAAATTATCACTTTGCTTTCAATAAACTGATGTCTTACCACTGGCACATCTTAGCAGGCTCTCAGTCAACTCAACCAACTTCTTCAACTCCAGCTACAATCACAAACAACCAGGAAGATTCGAGGCCTGTAGTGTCAGATTCAGATCCAAACACACCAAATTGACTTTCTGAGAATCCTGGCAACATGATCTGATGTCAATCTGATGCAGACTATTGGTGGTCTGTAACCGAGTCCATGATACTCTCACATCTTGACTGAAAAAGTTCCCAAAGATTTGTTCTTTCATTATTTCTAATTCTTTTTTGAATTCTTGCATTGCATTTCTTTGAATCCATTGTACGGCCGACTGAATTTCAAGTTCAAAATTCAGGAATTCCTTCTAAGCACAAGTTCCGGTAGCATGTTAGTGTTCAAACTACTGCCGTGCTGTTAGTTCGTATCTCAAGTATGCAGTGCAGTTTTTCATTTAGGAACCAGCCAGTTTTATTGCTTCAGCGGCACCAATTTCTACTGCTGTTTTATTACCCTCAAGAAGAATAAAAATGATTTTGCAGTTCGTTCTGTAGCATGAGTGCATGACAGGTGGAACTACAGGCCTACCTGAAAATACTGACAAGCTTGTATCTTCACCCTGAATTCAGAAACTGACATGTTCAGGCAACACCATATTTTTACTGTCATGAAAGAAAGAAATTCGATACTTATACTGGTATAATACAAATTTACTGGTAACATTATACTTTGGTTTTCATATGCATGTACTGTCCATACAGTTAGCTTGCAGCTGTAGGAACATTCCTTCAAGCAGGAATTCGACCAAACGATCAATGTTAACGCTCGAGGTCCCGCCACCTTGTGTTGCCGCCTCGGCCTTCTCCTTCCACATTGTTGCTTTCGCCTTCATGTCTTTGCCTTTCTCGCCGTCCATGGCTTCTTTTATGAGCCGTGCCACTTCCTCCCTCGTGACATTGTTGTCAATCTCCAGTCCAGTGTCCCACTTGGTGCAGGCATATCGGCAGTTGTTTTTTTTTTTTTTTTTGAGACCACGCCCGTTGCGCCGCTTTTCATTAAGCAGAATAAAGTTCAAACGACAAGACGCTCACGGTAACCCGGGCGCTTACGGCGCAGAACCTAACAACTGATACAACACCGTAGATTACATTTGGACTAGTTTGCGACAAGACGACCCGCCCGAAGGCAAGGCTAAGCGACCTCCCGGCTAGGCCCCCGGTGTTGAGGTCCATGGCGGTGAGGTCAAACCCGTCCCTCGAAGCATCTCGAAACGGCCGCGCCGCTTGGCGGCATACCACCCCTCGAAGGCGGCCCGACCCTCTCTCCCGGCCCGCCTGGAGCCTCCTTCTCCCAAGACTTCCTCGCCAACTTCCGACAAGAGCGTTTGAGCCCGCAAGGTCGCATTTGCAGGTCGTACTGCGGCAATCCGGCCACTACGACGTAGGGTGGGGTGGAGCCGGAGTCGCGTGCACACGGCGGCGTGGCCCCGACTTGAGAATTGGCGATGGCAAAGGCACGCAGATCTGGTCCTCACCTCTTCGACATACGATGGCGGTGGCCGTCCCCACCGGTGGCGGTGGCCACGTCCACGAGGGACACCGGAGGAGGCTCCGAGGGAGCAGCAGGGATCCTCCTTCGGGTGGTGGGCGACGAGGGCAAGAGGTCGCGAACTCCGTCGCCACGAGATCAACCCACCGGGCCAAACCGGTGGGGTGGGGGCAGAGCGGATGTCCTGCAAGAGGCGCGTGCCGAACACGAGGCGACGATCTCCTCAAGCATTGGGTCCCCCAAATGGGAGGCTCCGCGCCCAACGCGAGCTCGGTCCGCCAACGGGCGGTCGCCGGCCGATGTTCGCCGCCTTGACCGACGTCCTGGTCAGGCAGCGCCGCCGGGCGACGAGGCTGCCACACCGACGGCCCTACGCCGCCGCCGCCGCCGCCCGGACGGGGGCCCAGCTGGCGTCCTCCACTCCGCGCGCGTGTGTCGCCAACGTTGCGCTTTCGAAGGAGGCGGACAGAGGGATCTCACCAACACGGATCGGGTGCCACGCGCAGTTCCGGCGCTTTCGCCGCCACCCGTTGACACCACCGGTGTCACGGCTCGGCCGGAGGGCGCCGAGGTGAACGCGGCGGTGACGGTGCTCTTTCGATGCCTCACGCCAAGGCGTAGGAGGCAACGGGTCGGGAGGTGCACCGGGCGGCGACATGGTCGCCCAGCCGGTTGAAGCGTAGTCCGACGAGAGCGGGCGGCCGCGGGCGGGCGACGAGGGAGAGGTGGTCCCCGACGACGCCCCCGGCGACGGTTTCGGGACGAGCAGGAAGCCGCACGGGCGCCAACCGGCGCGCCGCCGCCGAGGTATCGCATCGGGGAGCCGGCGATCGGCAAGACGCTGGTCGAGCCGGCGCGCCGCGGCACCCGCTGACTCCGAGGGCCGAGTCGCCAAGAAGCGCACCCGCTCGACGGGCTGAGGACCGACTCGCTGGAAGAGCGGGCACCCGAGCGGCTGGGGCGTCCCTCGCCCGCTCGGCCCGGCGACGACGACGATGACGAGGTCGGAGGTTGGCATGACCGCCCGCCGGCGGCTCGAATCGAGCCTCGGTTACGCCCGCGGAGACTGGATGGCAAGACGTGCCGCGACGGCGTGAGGGCCTCGCTCAAGTCCCGCCCTCATCGCCCGAAAGCACTCGGAGAAGTTGTCCACCCAACGCCTCCTTGGACCTTCCAGCCAGAAGGAAGTATGCCGCCTCCGGGGAAAAGGGCCCTTGCGGCCTGGCCGAGATTACCTCCCCGAGCGGACATCGCGCAGCGGCGGCAAGATCACCGCGCGCGCCCTCAGCCCCATCGGCGGCGGCGGCCGAGGAGGATGCCGGGCGGTGGTGCTGGCGACAAGGAAAGCGGCCCGGGATGGCCCGCGCTGGGAGCCGAGTCGCCGACGGCATCGATGGAGACGGCGACGGGGTCACGGACACGGCCGTTGTCCCCAACAAACGGCCGCCAACTCGCCCTCTTCAACGCCGACGGACCGGCCCGGCCGCCAACCACCATCCATGACACGGAGAGGATGGGGAGCCGTCGACGGCGAGGTGGAGAGGCCGGTCTCCGTCCCGTCCCGCGTAAAGCCGACTCCGCGATCGAGGCGAGAGAGCCGGTCGCGGGGAGGGGCAGGACCGGCGGTGAGGCCGCCGTTGTACCGGGCCGGCGGCGGCGTAGCCTCCCAACGGGCGGCGGTGTCGATGCGGTCGGCAGGGAGGGCGCATCGGGCCGGCAGCAGCTTGCCTGGCGTCGCGCCGAGCCGGAGCAGGCGCCCCCCCGCGGGAGGGGCTCCGGGAGCTCGCGGCGGCGGCGCGCAGGGCAGGCAGGGAGGCGCGCTCCGGGACAGCGCGCGCGACGAGGAGAGCCTGACTGCCCCAGCTCTTTGCCATGGTCGAGTAGATCAGCTCGAGGGCTACATGGATCCGGGCTGGGATGGGTGAGGAGGTGGTTGGCAGGGTGGCCGCCGGCGGCGTGCGGGCGTCGGCGCCGCCGCCAACGGTCGGGTCGGGAGGTTGGGGAGGGATGGGAGGGTCCATTTTGGCATATCGGCAGTTGGTCGTCTGCTCGGCGAAGAACGGCCAGCAGATCATCGGCACGCCGGCGCGTATGCTCTCCAGCGTCGAGTTCCACCCAGAATGCGTCAGGAACAGCCCCGTCGACGGATGCGACAGGACCTGTTCCTGAGGGCACCAGCTGAGGAAGATCCCTCTCTCTCGTCTCAGCGTAGAACTCCTCCGGCAGCATGGCCTTGTCGCCGGTGACGAGGTCCGGCCTGATGACCCACAGGAACGGCCTGCCGCAGCGCGCCAGGCCCCACGCGAACTCGGCGAGCTGAGCCGGCGTCATGACCGTGATGCTGCCGAAGTTGACGTACACGACCGAGCCGACTCCCCGGGCGTCCAGCCACCGGAGGCAGCTCAGGTCCTCCTTCCAGAGGCTGCCGCAGATCGCCGCCGCGTCGGGGCGGGCCATGGTGCCAGCGAACGTGAGGAGCGGGCCGATGGTGTACACGCGAGGGAAGATGCGGCGCAGCGCGTCGACGACGTCCTGCTCCAGCGCGTCGAACGTGTTGAGGATCATCCCCGCGCGCGGTGCGCGTTCTGGGCCTCGTTGCTGTCGAAGTGCACCATGAATTCGTCCGGGTCTGTCGTGCGGATGAAGCTCGGCATGTCTCGCAGACGGATGCCCGGCATCCCGGGCACCCAGTCGAGCACCGTGTCCAGGTATCCGTTGGTCAGGTAGCTCTCATCTGCAATATGCGCAACACATGAAATACATGTGAGCAAGCTGTTGCATAGAGCAACGAGTGAGTGCTTGATAAATCGCACGCTCTCGAAGAAAAAAAAAGGAGTGCATATGGCCGCCGTTCCGTACCTTTGAGTGGCACGTAGCCTCTGTCCATGAGCTCTTTGTAGTGGAGGTACCCCATGAAGCCACACGCGCTCATGGTGCAGAACACGACTGCCAGGATGCCCATCTCGTTGGCCACCCTCTGGGCGAAGCTCATGAAGTTGTCTAGCACGACGCAGGTGACCGGCGGGCGGCCCGGCATGCCGTTGAGCCTCGCCAGGAGGTCCCTAAACGGCGCGGCGCCGTTCCGTTGAAGCGACTCGCAGAGCGTGGGGATGTCCTGCGTGACGTCGTCGTCGTTGCCAGACGGAGGCAGGCCGTCCGGGATGGTCTCGAACCGGAAGTCGTCGAGGCCATCCAGCGTGTCCGCGCCACGGGACCGGAGCAGGCGGCGGTGGTTGTACTCGGTGTTGACGTAGGTGACGAAGAAGCCCCCTCGAGTGCAGCACCTTGGCGAGCTGCAGCAGCGGAATGACATGGCCCTGCGCCGGGAACGGGATGAGCACCGCGTGGGGGCGCGCGTTGGAGCCCATTGATTGCCTTGTGTCGCCCTTGTTGGATGATCGACGCCGCCGCCGCAGATGATGGACGGACGGCGTGCTGGCTGGGAAGGTGTGGGCGATGGTCACCACGAATCAGTTACGGCATGTCGGTTATTATATGGTGGGAAGGACGGACATCTCCAGCGGAGCAGACAGAAACTGATGATAGAAGCCAAGGCGCTCGTGATCAAGGAAACGACACAATCGATACGGCTCTCTGGATCAACCTCACCATTTCATGTTTATTTATTTATTTGTGAGGCCATTACACCTCTGCTCCAATACATCACGTAACTCGGCTATCAGAGAATTCAGATGGTGCCGGATATGTGAGTCCATTACACCTCTGCTTCAATGCTTCAATACATCACGTAACTAGTCTATCAGAAATCAGATAGGCCCGGATAGAGATCGACATCGCATGGGTTCCGTTCCGTCGCGACGAGACGTTGCTCGGAGAGCCGCGACGAAGCAGTCGCTGACGTTTACAGCGGTGGCTGGATTATATTATCCCGGCGCTGGGCCTTGATTGGAGCAAAGGCGGTCCACGGCTATCGGCAGCCATGTGCCGCCGGCGTCGACCAGCGAGAATCCTGGAGCGACCAGCATCCATATGGAGTCTGCACCAGGTCCGTTTGGTAGAGTAGAACACCGGCCTAAACTTCGTAGCCGTGTGGGAGAGTAGAAACTGCTATTGGTGCACTGTCCACAAGACAACGTAGGGAAGGCGCAAATGGCGCGCGACATAATTAATTTAGAGCGGATTGACAAATGGACTATGCTACCCACAAAACACCACCAGTTATCTTGGCGGCACTAATCATCTCCACTAGCCTTATACTCCCTCCATATATACTTTTAGTTTACAAATAGCGAGATGCGGGGAGATTGTAACTGACAATTGTTATTTTGGCATGTAGTGACGGAGACAGGTTATTTGGCTGATGGTTCTGGGGCTAATAAGATGGTTGATGCCGTTTTGTTGTAAAAATGGTAATATGACTAGTGTGTTAAGAATTTCTCAATTAGATGATGGGCTTACCATATGGGGCCCTCCCTGTGGCTACATCTATATATAAAGGGGTATGTGTTGAAGAGATAGCTCTCTCATACATCCGTTTAGGTGTGTTCTAATTGGGCAAGGTAAACGGGATCTATCTACAACTCCTACACGCCTCTTTCTTGGATTAGGAACGGGTAAACGGATTTGGTAATCCGTGAATAGGCCGATTATCAACATAGTGAACACCGATGGCATAGGGGGCCGTTGAGATTGACCGATTGGAAGAAGAATCGTATCTTCAAGAGCATTGGGCTCATTTGGTGCACTAGTGGACGACCAAATTTGTTCGGCCCATATTAAGTCCAGACTCCAGATCACCGTTGTATTTATTCTTGTACATGTAATGGATTTCAAACAAGTTTATTTCCTTTCTAAAAGAACAGCGCACACAATTCATCTCCTCGTTAGGAACAAGTATAGGGCAGTATAGTGTCAAGCTATAGTGTCAATTATTATAGTCGAGGAGATTATGTAGCCAACATTATTATATTATTAGGAGGTTACGTAGTTTTTTTTTAACTATTTGTCACCACGTAGCTGCCTCAGAAATATATTATGCGAATTACATACTTTTATGGATGATTGTCTGTGTACCTAGTAGTTACAAGAGCCTTACTACTTACTAGCACCTAAGGTGTTGGGAGTTGTTCGGCTGATGGATAAGCTGGGAGATAATCAATGTAATGTTGTTTTGTTGTAAAAGAACAGTGTACAAAAGTGAACAAAGCGTTGACTAGGTAGCAAGATTGGTGAATAATAGTCTTTGATCTCCTTCTAGAGAGGGCAGAGCCAACTGTATAATAATATCCACCTAGTGTGTCATTCATGGTGCATCGTTATAAGCTTCACTTTTATCGATCTTAACATAAATATACACAAATCTTTTATGTAGACGAAAAAAATAGAAAGTTGAATTTGAAACCCCGCGGGAGTGAATATTCCTAATGTCATTTGTGTTTGTGTTTTCAGTGGTAGGCAATGGGCACGTCGTACGGTCAACAGTTAGAAGGTTCAATAGACTTTTGTCTTCTTTTTTTTCCGATGGCTCCATTACTCACCAGGACTTGTATGTTAGTATTAATAATGGACATAATTTGGGTCCATAACTTTGTTGACGTTTCCTATCTATTAGATGTTCTTAAGTATTTAGTCCCTTCAGGCATGCCTGTGCTGCTGTGCACAGTGCACTAGCCGTGGCTGCTCAGCGCATCAGACTCCCTATGAGGCCAGAGGCCTTTCAACGTTTGTAAAATAATCGCCTGAGAGGAAACTAGTCTTACACCTGTAATTTAGCATCTTCCAGTTTTGTTCCATTAACAGCCAATGGTAAAAGAAAATTTTTGGAGAAGCTAAAAATTCAGCTAGGGACCCTCATTCCCTGCGAGCAGGAACTCGACCAATCGGTCCAAGTTTCTCATGGAGGATCCACCTTCGTCCACTGCTTGTCGAGCTTTGTCTTTCCACACCATCGACTTCACTCTCATCGCCTTGCCTCTCTCCCCGTCCATCGCCTCGCAGACGAGCCGCGCCACCTCGTCCCTCCTCACATCATTGTCGATCTCCATCCCGATCTCCCATTTGTGGCACACGTACCGGCAGTTTGTCGGTTGCTCAGCGAAGAACGGCCAGCAGAGCATCGGCACGCCGGCGCATATGCTCTCCAACGTCGAGTTCCACCCGCAGTGCGTCAGAAACAAGCCAACAGACGGGTGCGAGAGCACCAGCTCTTGCGGGCACCAGCTCGCCAGGATTCCCCTCTCTCTTTGGTGTCCGTGACGAACCCCTCCGGCAGCATGGCGTTCTCGCCTGACACGAGGTCGGGCCTGATGACCCACAGGAACGGCCAGCCACAACCCGCGAGGCCCCAGGCGAACTCGGCGAGCTGAGCGGCGGTCATCACCGTGATGCTGCCGAAGTTGACGTACACCACCGAGCCCGGCCGCTGCGTGTCCAGCCACCGGAGGCAGCTCGTGTCCTCCTTCCAGAGGTTCCCACCGATGGCGTCCAGCCCGCCTCCTCGCGCGGCGTTCGCGAACGCGGCGAGCGGGCCGACGGTGTACACGCGCGGGAACTCGCGGCGCAGCGCGTCCACCACGCCCTGCTCCAGCGCGTCGTACGTGTTGAGGATGACCCCGCGGGCCTTGCGCGCGTTCTGCGCCTCGCCGCCGTCGAAGTTGAGCATCACGTCGTCCCTGTCCGTCGTCCTGATGAAGCTGGGGATGTCCTTCAGACGGATGCCCGGCATGCCGGGGATCCAGTCGATCGCGGTGTCCAGGTACCCGTTCGTCAGGTCACTTTCGTCTAAGCAGAGTGCACAACAAGAACAAAGACGTCACATTTCAGTGCTCGGTGTGCGTGCGGCTAATTAACTTTGGCAAAATATTGGTTTCAGATCCGAGCTCAACTCGATGCAATTTGTCTGAATCGAATCCAACAGAACTGATGTCAACACTCAACACTTGTAGGAGGAGTGCCGTACCTTTGAGTGGCACGTAGCCTCGTCTGATGAGCTCGGCGAAGTGGAGGTAGCCCATGAAGCCGCACGCACTGGTGGTCCAGAAAACCAAGGCCAGGATCCCCATCTCCTCGGCGACCCTCTGCGCGAAGCTCATCACGCCGTCAGCTATGACGCAGCTTACCGGCGGGCTGCCGGGCGTGGCGTTCAGCCTCGCCAGCAGGTCCCTGAACGGCGCGGCGCTGTGCTCGGTGGTGGACAGGCAGAGCGCGGCGATGTCCTGCGTGACGTCGTCGTTGTCGGACTGCGGCAGGCCGTCTGGGACGGCCTCGAAGCGGAAGCCGTCGGTGCCGGCGAGGGAGTCATGGCCGCGGGACCGGAGCAGGCGGCGGTGGTTGTAGTCGGAGTTGACGTAGGTGACGCGGAACCCCCTGGCGTGCAGCGCCTTGGCGAGGTGCAGCATCGGCGTGACGTGGCCCTGCGCCGGCTGAGGGATGAGCACGGCGTGCGGCCGCCGCTGCGCCTTTCCGGAGCTCATCGCCGCTGCGCCTGGAGTTGCACCGATCGGCGACGGTTGGAGCGAGTGCTCGTGCTCGTGCTCGCAGTCGCAGATGATCCGGACGTGCTGTTCGTGTTCTTTGATGCAGCACAGCAGGTGGTAGGTGTGCGTGCGTGGGCTGAGATGCTGAGCTCCGAAAGCGCCGTGGCTGAACACCCGTGAGTACAGGGATGGCTGGACAGCAGGATGGGCTCGAATGCTCGATGGGGCCGGGCGGCCGGCATTTTGGAATTGGGCATTCCACTCGGAGTAAAATAAAGGACGGGGGAGAAGTGATAAGAGTCGACTGTCGGGTGTGTAGACTGGTGTCCCGTGTCGCTCAGCGATCAGCATTAGCAGGAAAACTGACAGAGAATTAGCAAAAAGATCTAAAACTATAGTTTTTTTTAGCAAAATCTAAAACTATATATTAGGACCCTTTTTGAACCGTCACAGTAGAGCCTGAGGCCCAGTGAGTCCAGCCCAAATCTGTTTTCTGTGATGAATAATGTCATGGATGCATCGATTGATCATTGATGCTTATATGGCTGATGACATTACCAGCCCATTTATTATTGGGTTGAAACAATAAGTGGGCCACCAAATTCAACCGTGGGCGCTCTACTTATTTCAGCCCAGCCATATTTATTTCAGCCCAGCCCAACGTTGGCTACATTCAGCCATAATTTTTTTTGAAATTTGTATAAAACAAATAAAAATACCAATTTTCATTCCCATTTTAATTTTAACAATCACTATTTAGCTCATGAGAAGCCTTAAGGCCCGTATTGACAACATTATAATTTTGTGAACAGATCAAATTATACCAAACTTATTCAAGCAGTGAT
The DNA here is from genome assembly GCA_015847255.1 of Hyparrhenia diplandra. Taxonomy (NCBI): domain Eukaryota; kingdom Viridiplantae; phylum Streptophyta; class Magnoliopsida; order Poales; family Poaceae; genus Hyparrhenia; species Hyparrhenia diplandra. Next base: position 126,351 of record JADLZK010009282.1, on the reverse strand, counting down.
ACAAATAATAAAACCAGGACCAAAGGTAAAGTCATACAAATAATAAAATCACATCAAATACAAAGTCACAAGTTTCATATATACAAGTTGAACTTCATATTGCATTAGCTACTCTAGGTCTTTAGGAGTTTGCTAAATTCATATTAATTTTGTGAAGGCAGCAAGGAAACGGGTAGCTTTGCTAATTCACGTGACGAGGTCCTTAGGAGCTAACAATTACGGGGACCAGAAAAACAAGCCTAAGAGTCACGGTCTGGTTATAAATAGTTTGGTTTTAATTTATCTATCTCAAATATCCAAACATGCGTCAAATTAACCAAATTATCTTGTTCAAATTTAACACATCGTCTTTTGGGTTTCATTCTTCTTGCAATCATATTTTTTTATTTTTCTTTGTGCTAAATATTATAGTGGGCCTAGTATTTTGGGCAAACTAGAGTATGATGAATTTAAAATCATAAACCGTCATGAGTTAGTAGCCTTGTATATCCACTAGGCTCATCTGTGACAGAAACCAAAATATTATTATCACGGATTACGCCTCGTGATGATTTGTAAATCCTTCACTGTGAATCCGTGACGGATTAACAAGTTTCTTTTAGTGTTTTATGAAGATTTTATGGACATTAAATATGTTGATGTGGCACTTTGTATTAATCAAGCAAGAGACAATGGAAGTTTCATAGATGTAGAGATAGTTTCATGGGGATATATAAAACTCTTACTCCCTCCGTCCGGAAAAAAACACAATCGAGAAGTTCAATATTTTTCTCACAAAAAAAAAACACTACAGTGCCCTACTAGTACTCCCTCCGTATTGGTAAAAAAAGTAATTTAGGATAGCGACACGGTCTCCAAAATACAACTTTGATCTCTTGTTATTATAAAAATATTTATGAAAATGTGATACATGTATACTTTATGAAAGTATTTTTAAGACAAATCTATTCATATAATTTTTACATTTACAAACTCAACAACTTAAAAATTATTAATTATTTATATTCTCAATGTTTAACCGAAACCTTGTTGAAAACGAATTCCTTTACCAGAACCGAGGGAGTACACCAAGCAGACATATAGAGTGTGGTACCCATGTGGGCAGTCCGGGCCAGGCACGAGACCTCTAGTAAATAAATAAAAATCCCAAACACTCTCCACTCCTTTTGGCAGGTGGCTACTAGCAGCTGCTGCGTGCCCTCCACTACTGCACGTCCGCACATGCCAACTCAGTTCATGGCGGTATTTTGGTAATTTACTTGCTACATTGGTATTTGTGCCCACTCCTTAGATTGCATTTTTTACCTAGGATGGAGGGAGTATGTAGTTTTTTCAAATTATGGATGGAAACTAAAACATGAAATCCCAATAAGATTGGTCTAAAGGAGCACTATGGGGCTGACTAAAAGTCAAGGATTTTCTAGATAAATTTTGGGATTGAATCAAAGTTGATGTGAAAGAAAAGAAAACTTTGTACAACACATTGATATTGGGTTGCACAGGAGCCCATTTTGGCCGGTCTCAATAGAAATTTTGATAGAGTTTTGTATATACGTTTTATTAGAATTTCATGAGCCTAAGTAAGCTGGTGTAGCATATTACTAATGAAGAGAGATATGATAGATGTTTAATAAGATAAAATGAGTTTCAAGGGGATGAAACTTATCTACACTATTTCGCCACCGATTGATTTCCATCACACAAGACAAGAGTCTTGAAAACAATAAAATAAAACTCGTATTGAGACTTTCTCAAATGTAGAGACCACCTTAAAACATTTATATTTTTCATAAATCTTTTTCGTAGACACCGATTTCTATATTAGGCTAATCTCGTGGAAGTTTCATCGAGCTTTATTTGTATCTAATAGGCTATCACATTGTGTTTTTTGTTAACGTTTTTTTTAATAAGAGAGAGAAGGAATAATAACATTTTTTTTTTTGATGAAACTCTGTTAATAAGTTATCAGTTCAAGAAAATCAATTATAGTAAATGTCTATAAAACGAAAAACAAATGTTAGGCTGATGGTTTCCCAATGTGGATAACCGATAGATGTTGCTTTGTTGCCAAAAAAAACTTATAGCTGATATGTTCAAGCAAACCGGATGGATATAAGGATAAATGGAGAGGAATGATTCATAATGCTACTACAAAACTTTCTACTAAAATAGTCTTAGGTCCTTTTGGTTCCTAGAATCACTAGGACTAATTTTTAGTCTTAATTATTCTCTAATTTATCCAACAACAAGATTTTTAATTTTTAGTAACTCATATACTCCATTATCCCCCTCTAGAGCAAACATACTTTTCTTATTCCAACTCTCTTTCCTCAAAAACTCATTTATCACTTACTGATGAATTAGTCTGTTGTCGGTCTCCAGTCCCTCATTAGTCTTTTGAACTAAACATCTTTTAAATGAGACTAAAAATTATATATCAACCTTCTTTCATTTGTCCAAACCAAACAGGCTGCCCTTAGTATGGTCGTTTAAGCTGATGTTTGATGTGGTTGGATCACCCGTTGTTTGCTGCAGTCGCGGTCGCAGCCATCTCTCCACTTGTTTATGGCTGTCATTCCCGATTTGGCTCCCTTCTACTCGGGTATGAAATCGCTTTCGACCACCATTCTTTCATCGGCGCCCCTAAATTACTATTTTCGATTGAAAAAGTACCATCGTCATTGTTCACATCTAACCCACTAACCCCTCACCCGCAACCCCTCCCCTATCCGCCACAGCCTCACCCCGAGTCCCCGACCCAGACGCGTAGCCTCGCACCTCTTCCGCTCCTCGTTGCCATCGCGATTCTCCTCCGGCCGGCTTTGCGACATCGCCGGCCCCGCCGTCGCCGTCGTCGTGACCCTCGCCCTCGCACAAGGACCCTGAAGCTCCTCCTCCCAGCCCTTTGTCCGCGCGCCGCCACCATCTCGCCCTCGCCGTTTGCGCGGCGGCGCCGCCTCAGCCGGACTGCCCTCGCCGTCGCGTGGCGGTGCTGCCTCAAGTGAAACCGCCGCCCCCAGCGTGAGGACGCGGTGGTCGCCTCCGTCGCTGCTTATCTCGTGTCCAGTCTCCCCGGCGGCCCTGCCCCCAACGGCGGCGCAACACCCAGCCAACGGCGGCGAACTCCTCCATCTTCGCCTTCCTCAAGTTCGCCGGATTCCCACGCACCTGCCATCCAGTTTGAGGCCAGCCTCGAGGTACAAACTCCCATATAGTCATGGTAGTTGTCTTTTCGTTGTATCAGATCAGACCATGAAACCTTAATTTCAGTTCTGTGCTCGCTTACTATTGAAATCGATGTCTAGCTAGTTAGCTTTTACTACTTTATATTGATTTTCTATGTCTGTAATTCCATTGCGATGTAGTAGTACATTGCTTAGTTGATTTTCATTTCTATCGGCTGCTTTGTTGGATAACATTCATGGCTATATCCTGCTGAGTGGTTAGCTTTTGGATTGTCACGGTTGGATACCTTCTGCTTGCAGTTCAAAATACGGAGATGCTGAAACTTTTTTGCAATTTGTGGTGTTTCTGCATTTCTTGTACTCTAGTGAACAACATTTTGAGTGCTGAAACTAAAACATGATGTAGAAAAACTGATCTGTTCCTTCACACCGTGTCTCAAGTCTTACTGTCTCAAGCCTTGTCTCAGTAGTAGTACACTCTGACTGAATGTCTTAAACTGAATCTTGGACTTGCAAGACCAAGCCTACTAACCACAGAGTTTTTATGGTTGTTCATATTCTACTTTGGCTCTTTATTTTAGCTTATTACTCCAGTCCAGTTACCTTTATGTTGTTGAGCCCCCGATATGGTGGGTGCCTGATCTGCATGTCCGGAGCATAGTTGGTTTTGATTTATACTCTATTTATTTTTTGTTCCATGTGGTTTAACTTATTATAATCTAATTTTGGTGTTCTTTTTGGAACTGAACTGTGTGTTTAGGTGAGGATGGAGAAGTAACTGCTAATCATTTGCTACTGGGGATATGGTCAGATAAACAGTCAGCTGGTCATAAAATCCTGGAATAGCTTGGATTTGATGATGAGAAAGCCAGTTTAGTGGCCAAAACGGTAAATATTATTATATTCTCCATGCACTTCTTGGCGCCTCAAGATGTTGACCTGAAGAAGGCTGCTTCTACAAAATTTAGGACTTCTCGAGATGTGTTAGGTCAAATACAATATTTGTACTCTCGCGATTGCGCGCTGATGCCCGTTAAAACATTGCAATTTTTTTGTCACGGTGAATGCTTCTGTTCCTTCATAGGCCCAACGGAGGCCCGTTTTCGCCTCGTAGGCCCAAATGTCCAGGCTGCCCAACGAGGCCGGGGCCGGTTGGTTTGTGATATACACAAATGTACGTACGTGAGAACAAGATCTTAGTGAAAGCTTGACAACCTTAGCTATCGGCTGCCCTCAGCTTTTGGAGCATAAGACTGCATCATTTATTCTCAACTTTCCGTCTTTCACGCTTATCAGATTGCTCAGGTTTCAGACAACAAAACAAATGGAGATGGTAAACTACGCACGCACAGTTGGACGGGTATACATCCAATACAATGTAAACACTATTTTTTTCCCCTCTAAAATGTATATGCTCTTTTCGCCTGCCTGCCGAAACTGGTGTCGTCAGAGCTAGTGTTGATCATGGCCCGATCGTGCCTGTGTCGAAGTACAGCATTGTTCCAGAGGAGGATCCGCCACCGGTGACGCCCTCCATGAGCGCGAACCGCATGTCTCCTTTTTTTCACTTTCTTACCAAAAAAATGCAGTTAAGGATCAATATTTTTATTCTGCGACATCATACCAGTTTGATTCCACATAACCAATAGCGAACAAAAGAATCATCATAGTTCGTTTTTTTTCCCCATTTCATTTAAGAATTGCAGTTAAAGTTAAGACAAAACTGGAAATTTTAGAATTGGTATTCCAGGAAACAGAGAAAGCATTAGCATCCCTTCTGCACGTTCCTAAAGCTATCACTCGAGCCTGCCTTCATATATTTATATTTCCCTTTCCATGACATCAGACAGTAGAAAATTATTGTAAACTGCTCTATAGACCTCACAACTAATACTACGTATGGTACCTCTGTTCCCAGTGGTAAAATGTGTAGAAGTTGGATATTTTTGATGTATTTTCCTATTCTATTAGACTTAACACTTTAACTTCAACTAGTAGGATGCAATTTTCCCTTGATATCTGCCAGGCACACATGAGTTTCCCATTCAAATGCGGATATGCTAGATTATTAGAATTTCAATGTGAAAAAAAATCAGCTTCCATTTGTTCAAGCGGGGATGGGAAGGTTACATGGAGAGGAATCGATTCATCATGGGAGGGGAGGGCTTTCTACTAAAATGGTGGCGTTAATCTGGTTTCGTTTTAACGTTTTTGGACGGGCGCTTGACCGGTTGGATCAGCGCCGGTCCCTTCCACCTCGGGCTCGGTGACAAGCATGACGGGTGTGGAGGCGGCGCGCTGAGACGGCGGCACGGCGACGAGAGTGCGATCGGTGTTGCACCAATCTCCAGTGAAGAACCACCACGACGAGGAGGGCGACGCCCAGAGTGGATGATTTTTGGAACTGGATCAGCGGTGGCCGGCTGCTTGCCCATTTGCTGCAGTCGCGGTCGCAGCCAGCCTCGACCGTAGGAGGAACCCTTTTTTTAAGAAATCTTACATTCTTTTTTTTTATTCTACAACGTACACGACAAGGAATATAATCTAATCTAATTATACTACTAATTATTATCCACCCTAATTATACTAGTCAAAACAATATTATGTAGTTATAGAGTTACCATTTAACCCTTGATCAAAAAAGAATTACAAGAATGCAATTACCGACCATTCTTAATCCGGGCCATTTTCCTTGAGGCAATGGACTAACGATTTTTGCTTTCTATGGCCCATCGACCATGAACACAACGAGGTCAGGCGGCTTTTTGCCTTCGGCGTGGCCTCCCATTGCCTCCGGCCTTTGTAGCCGTCCGGATCGGCCATTCGCTCATTTGAATTTTTCCTCAATTATTGTAGAAAACGCCTAATAAAGTACCAAAGAAAATCTTATCTTATCTTGGTGAAGTAACATTTGGTTTCCCCAGCGCGCAACGACACATGTATGCCTACCTGTGGTCACGTACGCGGGCAGAGCCTCCTTGTTTCTTGGACTAACCAACTACCAGCAGCCATGAGCATAGACCATGGACCATCGAGGTCAGACGGCTACCATATATGCCGGCGTGGCCTGATTTGTGTTGACTTCACACTATTGGCTGTTCAGTGTAATCGGTCAAAAGGACGCCTCCAAAATACTATATCAACTCGTCGAGCTGCAGGCGATCCAGGAAAAAAAAAATCGAGCTGCAGGTTTTAAGCTTTGTTTGACTCTCGAACCCCTATACTACTAGTATTCAACACTCGTTACACTCAGCAGCCGCCCGATCGCAATCGCAATATCTCTCAGATTCTCACGTTATGTTGAGATTTGACGTCAGGAACGGCGTCATGCCGCGAACCGAGTCGATCGGTCCCCGGTGGTCGTATCGTCGTTTCCGCCACGGCAGCAGCAGCTGCAGAGATAAGATGGTGATCTTGCTAACCTCCTGTACGTACACACCTGCAGAGGGCAGCATGCAGAGCAGGACGGAGCCGAACAACAATTGTGTGGCACGTACGGCGACATGGAGGGTCGATACATGCGTCGCTGAATTAGCCCGTGTGCCGCGTCTCCAGATACGAGACATGTGGAGGGGCTCGGCTCTTAGAGCCGGGCTCTACACTAACCCAAAAACCAATCCATGTTACCACTTGCCAAGTTGGTGGCCAGACCAGGACAAGCCCGGCGTCCATCTCAAAATCCGACAAATGGAACAGTTCCAGACAGGGGGAGGAACAGTAGAAGACGTCCATGCATACTAAAGTTCAGGCATTGTAGTTTAGAAAAGAACCAATCCGTGTTACCACTTGCCAAAGTATGCATGGTAGGTGGATAAGTTCCCTCAGGGTAGCTCCAAAGTGGCGGCTAACAAAAAGTTGAGCCTTTATTCGCCTAGCAAAGGTGCAATGAAACCATGCCATTGAGTTTCATACTAATGGAAAATTTCTCATGATCAATAACTTTCTCCACCCATTTCATTCTCGTTCTTCCAATAGCCAACTCAAAAGTTTTTTCCTTTTTCTTTTTTTGCACCGGGTTCCTAAATAAGCTACCGCTTCTAAGCTAACACTATTGTCCCAACATATTGTACCTTTTCTGCTCAGCTTGGTCTCTTCCTTGCACCTACGTTCTTAGTACACATTGACAAGGTGCAAAGAGGGAGAGAGAAGTACAAGAAGACATTGGAGAGAAGGCGCTAGCGAAGAAAATGTTAGCACATGCACATGTTGCCATTGCAAAACTGTTCATAAAGCTAGAGTCTGTTTACTATTTCTACTTTTATCTACTTTCTTAGCACCTTGACCACGTAGCAAACTTTGCATCGATCTCATCTCAAGAATATATATACTCCGCCCTCCATCTCATTTCTTATCCTGGCTGGGCAAACACACAACAACATTTGGTGGGCTTGCTCATTACTTCGGTTTTCGTGCTGTCAAGATTTTCCTTCACCCTCCAGCCCTGGCAAAGCTAGGTGGGAACAGGCGAAACAGCCAAACGTGCCCAGACTCTTTCTACCTCGGTACCCGGGACTCACTCGGTAAAAAATTTATCAAGCCATGCCCGAGGTGACCAGAGGGTCCACGATGATGAGGGCTGTGTTTAGACGCCGAAACTGAAAATCCAAACTCACTATTCACCCCATCACATCAAAATGCCGCACATGTATCAACAACTAAATGTAGGTAAATAAAAAAACTAATTACATAGTTTTGATGTACACAACGAGACGATTCTTTTTGAGACCTAGTTACGCCATGGTAGGATAATGTTTACCACAAACAAAACGAAACATGCTACGTTCTTTTTTGATTCGAACAAGTGTTTTTTTCCACCTTTTCCACCAACTAAACAAAGCCGAGATCTAGCGACTTGAGTTCATTGTAGTTCCCATTTTACATGGTCAACAACTTCAAGTGTGAGACAAAACCTGTTCGCTTGAGCTTATCGCCCGTAATCAAGAAGATTTTCTTTCACAAAGATCACCAACCGCGTATTCAATCATTCGCTTCTCTCACAAAGATCGTATATAAATAACAGGATTTCTTACTGTGGTGGAAATGGAAATATCTCGTCACGTTTGTGTGTAAAAAGGGATTGGTGCGGACACTCAAGTCTGCAAGATCTGTCGTTCGATCGTATCAAAAGTCAGAACGGCACAATTGTCTTGTCTGCAAGTAAACAATTGCTAAGATATGCAAAAAGATTTGCCTTCAGATCTAGGAGTACTATAGTAGGCATCAGCCTCTAGTAACAGCAGAGATCAACTAAATAAATTAATTAATGTCCGAATGCTGATTTTTCGAGCAACGCGCTTGCACAAATTAGTCCCTATTAAACATTATTTACATTGATTTACTTCTTGTAATAGTATTGCATATGTAGCGAGGATATCACTGTCACCGCCTCACGGGAGACAACAAATCCAAGTATGACCTGTACTCTAGACTCCAGTTCCAGGCCAAATACGTCATGGAGAAGACGATAACCACACGTACTGTTACTGCCTTGGTTGCCCATGCGCTGATACCTGACCGCTGTGTCAAATTGCAATATATAAAATGCATCTGGAAAATGATGTGTATACGTGCAATAATGCACGCTGCTTCCACAGAAAGTACTATACAATCCTAAAGTCCAAATAGATATTTTTAATACAAGGAACAAGTAGTTGATAATACTGCAAAATTGTATGGAGATATGGTCAAGATCCAGCTTCAAGCAGTGCTGGTCAACACTCAACTGTTTTCAATTGCGTGGGAACGATGTAATCAGATGACTAGTTATGGAATAGAAATTGAGGACTTTCAGTTCAAAAGACTTCAACACTCAACTCAAGTGTCACGGCTGCTATTCACGGCTTGTCGTGCCGGTACTTCTTTGCTCCAGCGAGAGAGTTAGCCTGGAGCCTCCTTAGATGAGTGATGCAATATCTCTCATGCAGGTCCACATTATTCATTTTCTTGTGAAAAGTCTTTCGACCAAACACCTTCACATACTTATCTATTACATTACATATATATAGGATTATTATTATCTAAAAATATATATATAGGATTATTGTGTCTACTCTAGAGCTAAGCAAACATTGTTCTTTTTCATGTCTCTCATCCATTCAGCGTTCTTCCACACTCCTGCAAATCTTACCGGCTTGAATTGTTCAAAAACATAAGACTAATGCCTTGACCTGCAGTTTTGAAAATCATGTGTCCAGCTATCCGACATTTTATGAGATGTTAAAGGTCCACCGTCCACTTGATTTTTCTTTTTCAGCTACATTTTTCCGTGTCCACATGTCTAATCAACATAGTCTCTCCACCACGCAAGTTGTACGTGTTCTCGTACAGTACTCTATCCGTACTGAGAAGATATAACATGAAGGTTAAACTATGTTGATTTTAAGTAAGTTCCACGACTATCTAAATAGATATGTTATAAAAAAATATTTCATGATAAGTTAGCATGATAAATATTAATACCGTCTTATACAAATTTAATCAAAATATATATTATTCTAAAAATTGCACTAAGAAAATGCTAACAATCATCGTCGACAAGTTAATTTCAGCAGGAACTACGCAAACACACACACACACACACACAAACAGTTCGAATTCAGAGCGACTCCAATCATGTCGCAAGCGTACGTTCCCAATCTCACAGCTCACAGTCACGTCCACCGCCGCGCGCATCTGATTAGATGACGGCTTCGCCAGAATGCCGTAGAACATAACTACACAGACCGGACACCCGCCGTACTTTGGAAAGATAGCTTGGGTTGGAACACGCCGCGTCCCTAAACGGCTAAACGTGGCAGCGTGCGCCGACCCCGGCCGCACACGCGCCGGCACACGGCTCGTACGTACAGGCTCAGCGGAGCATGACGTTCCTGCCGTTCCGCACGCCAGATCGCGTCGCCGACGCCGAGCCGCCTTTATCGCCCCCGCCCGTACCGACATCACGCTGGTGCACAAAAAGATCAGGCCCCGGCTGCCGCTTTGACGCTTTCCGCTGACCAGGAAGAGGGGGGCTGCTACGGCGACCCTCCAGTCCAGCCTGTTGCAAGGGAAGACGCTATCGCGTTCGGGTGCATTGTCCCCACGGCCAGTCGGCCAGCATCACCACGTTGTTTATTGCTGATTTCTGAGATCCCAACGACGCCTATAAATAGCTCCGCCCATGATGACCCAACCATCAACAATATCACACAGAAACCAGCTCAAGGCACCGAGCATCCGCCTCGCCGTGTAACGCAGCAAGCCCCAGTCGTCAACAGCTCACAGCACACGCAGATCTCGATCTCGATCCCCAACACCAACCATACCATGGGTTCTCTCGGCGGCGCCGCGCAGCAGCAGCAGCAGCAGCCGCACGCCGTGTGCCTGCCGTACCCGGCGCAGGGCCACATCACCCCGATGCTCAACGTGGCGAAGCTCCTCCACGCCCGGGGCTTCCACGTCACCTTCGTCAACACCGAGTACAACCAGGCGCGCCTCGTCCGGACCCGCGGCGCGGCGGCCGTGGCCGGCATCCCGGGCTTCCGCTTCGCCACCATCCCCGACGGCATGCCGCCGTCCGAGGACGACGACGTCACGCAGGACATCCCGTCGCTGTGCAAGTCCACCACGGAGACCTGCCTCGGGCCCTTTCGCCGCCTGCTCGCCGATCTCAACGACACCGCCAGCGCCACGGGCCACCCGCCCGTCACCTGCGTCGTCTCTGACGTCGTCATGGGCTTCTCTATCGACGCCGTCCAGGAGCTCGGCATCCCCTACGTCCAGCTCTGGACCGCTAGCGCCATCAGCTTCGTCGGCTACCACCACTTCAGCCTCCTCAAGAGCCGTGGCCTCGCCCCGCTCAAAAGTTCGTGTGCTTTCGTCTCTCCCCTGTTGCTTGCCAGTTGCCACGTTCCACTTTTACGCAGGAAATTAGGTGATCGTCATCTCATCTTGTTGTTGACATGCGCAGGTCTCGAGCAGCTGACGAACGGATTCCTCGACACGCCGGTGGAGGACGTGCCGGGGCTGCGGAACATGAGGTTCCGGGACTTCCCGAGCTTCATCCGCACCACGGATCCAGACGAGTACATGGTGGGCTACGTCTTCCAGGAGTTGGGGCGCACGGCGCGGGCGTCGGCCGTGCTCGTCAACACCTTGGACGACGAGCTCGAGGGCGAGGCGGTGGCGGCCATGGAGTCGCTGGGACTGGCGCGCAAGGTGTACACGCTGGGCCCGCTCCCTCAGCTGGCGCGCGAGGACCCGCCCACGCCGCGCTCGTCCATCGGCCTCAGCCTGTGGAAGGAGCAGGAGGAGTGCCTGCGGTGGCTCGACGGCCAGGACCCGGGCTCCGTCGTCTACGTCAACTTCGGCAGCATCACCGTGATGACCAACGAGCAGTTGGTGGAGTTCGCCTGGGGTCTGGCCAACAGCGGCAGGCCGTTCCTGTGGATCATCCGGCGCGACCTCGTCAAGGGCGACACCGCCGTGCTGCCGCCGGAGTTCCTGGCCGCGACGGCCGACCGCGGGCTCATGGCCAGCTGGTGCCCGCAGCAGGCGGTGCTGGACCACCCGGCCGTGGCCGCGTTCCTGACGCATAGTGGCTGGAACTCCACGCTGGAGGCCATTTGCGGCGGCGTGCCGGTCATCAGCTGGCCCTTCTTCGCCGACCAGCAGACCAACTGCCGCTACCAGTGCACCGGGTGGGGCGTCGGGATGGAGATCGACAGCAACGTCAGGCGCAACGCCGTGGCGAGCCTCATCACTGAGCTCATGGATGGGGAGCAGGGGAAGGAGATGAGAAGAAAGGCACTGGAATGGAGGGACGTCGCGATCGAGGTGGCCAAGCCCGGGGGCACGTCTCACCGGAATTTTGACGACCTGGTTCGCGACGTTCTCCTGCCCAAGAACTAGGCAACTAGCAGCTCTGCCTCTGCACGGTGTTTCTGTCAGTGTCGTGTGATTTTTTTCTGTTCCTTTGGTACGGAGGGTGATGGACACATTAGTGTGGTTGTGTAAACAATGATTACAATAATATATACAAGCGTTCGATTGTCGTGCAAGTCTGAAACAAACTGTTTTGTTTGCATGGATTATTTGCTATTTTATTCACTGTGCGTGTTGTACTGAATAGGCTTGGACGACTATATAATTTGGAAACTGATGGATGACGACATGAAACATCGAGGGTGTGTTTAGCCCCCAAAATTTTAGTCAAAATTTTGGACGGATGGGACATGCATGTCACATCGTACAATCTGCAAAGATGTTTCGTTTGTTAGTGGTAAATATTATCCTACCATGACGTAAATAGACTCAAAAGAATCGTTTTGCAATTAGTTTCTAAACTGTGCAATTAGTTTTTTATTTACCTAAATTTTATATTGGCCGGCAAGCGTCTTTGGATGCATTGAATGTTTCGATATGATAGGATGTGATGGGAATGCAGAAAAAATTTTGAAGAGAATTTGAGGCTCTAAACACACCCCGAGATGCAAGGCGTCAAGCGTCGCAATCTGAAGATCACGATATGTCATTTAGTTCTGCAGAGCCTAATTGCATCTTTTGGAGCATTGGTTGGTCTTATCGAGAATGTACTTCAAATATTTGCTGATTCTCGTGCGCCACGAGTGTGTATAGAATTTATCAGTCCCATTTCAGAAGACTAGCGAAGCGTGAAGCATCTCGAAAAAAAATTGAACCATCAGAATATAAATATTACACTATGTCACTCTCTTTTTCCCGAATTTGACAGGAGATATGTAAATTATCTCTCATTTTTTTAGATATATTTTTGTTTACGTTTTGCTGAAATATGGCTATTAATTATATATATGTAAACTATGTGAGGTTAATCCGCAAACACCAAATCACCTATATAAAGATTGCTACTTTTCAAAGCAAGTTTGGTCATTTAACAACAACGACTAAATATCTCGATGCTCGATTCAGTAGGAACGAATGGATCAGTACACAACTACTGGCGCAAATGTTGATCCAAGTTTCAAAAAAAGACAAAGGAAAAACATAGATGGAATTATGATCTATTAGTGGTGGAATGTTGGGAAGGAACCAAATATAAGGACTTTCCAACTAAAATCTCCATAACTATTACAAGGTGCGAGCATCAATATTTGAACTACGGTGTATAGCGTCCGACTGGACTGTTCTACTATACCCAATTCGCACAAGCAGATTACATTGACATGGAAATTGCACAATGACAAACTTCTTTGATGCTGATGACTTTTTCTTTCTAAGCAACTAATGCTGATGCCTAGTAACATCGATGGGCCAATGTGTGTGACGCTAGCGGCCTGTATGATTGATTGATTGATCCACATGCCACAGGCTGTTGTGATCGCTTCCCGCCTCGAGCAGATAATGTTTATTCGGCCTTGCGGCCCAATAGGCTCCTCGTTTCTCAAGGATGATTTGAGGTGGTAATTGGCCTGCCCAAATACTGACCAGTTTCACTAATTTAGGGTAACCGAAAATCCATTGTATGAGATCAAAAAACAAATCCATTATATATACTCCCAACCATCTATACTTTAATAAATTTCTAGAGTTTACTTAAGCTATTTTTTTTTTTCAAGTTTAACCAAGACTATGGAACAAAGCGTAAAGATTTATGAAACCAAATTTGCATCATTTCATACACCATAAATCTCATTTCACTGTATGCTCGTTTGATGTCTTAAACATTTGTGCTCTTTTATATAAATCTAGTCAAAGGTATTTTTTTATGACTTTAGGAATTGAGTTATTTCTGGAACAAAGGGAGTACCATAGAATAGAGGAGAGAGTATTTAATTTTGTTGAATTGACATATACATATAATCTAGATGTGTCCGGTTACAATTATGATATTTTATTTTTTTTTGCCTAAAGTGTATCATGTGAGGATTATAGTGGAGTTCCATTGGGGGACATCAATCAAATAAGTACTATCAAAGTTTACGTATTAAGTTGAACACAAGCTTAAATTTTATCACCTCTTGTTGCATCCTTTTAGTGACACTAGGATCATAACCGTGCGTTACAACGTGTTTTAAAATCCATAAATTTTCAAGTATTTCAAAAGATCAAGTGATAAGTAATTTTCAAAGCCATTACTCATATATTTTGCCATTTTGCAAGCAAGCAAGAAAAAGGAAGCTTTGCAAATCTGTCATGTTGGGACATGGTCCCGGTAGTAGGCGGAGGTGTTCCAAAACTTTCGAAGTTTTTAAGATAACCTTGTGCTGAGGCATTGCAGGATTGGGTGCAACTCTTCGGTTCAAGAAAACGGAGACGGGATCTCCTTCCGAGCCACCGCTCAAACCCCTGTCTCACCTCGTTTCAGCCTTAGAGGTTCGGCAGATGTCTTTGGAAGAAGGACAACGACGGGGCGGAGGTAACCAAGGATCAAATGATGGTGCCCAAGGAGTGACCGAAGGATGGAGTGGTGATAATGGGACGTAGAAGGAAGGATCGACACCGACTCTCCTCCGTGGATCGGGGCCCAAAATGGGCCAAACATTGGGCCCAAAATCTAAAGTCAAAACGAATAGAAAATGGTGAATACACCCTTGCCAGGCCACACAAAGGATATAGGATATCCCGAGACTATTCGGAGGATAGTTTTGTAATAGGACATTGGCTATAATCGAGGGCTATAAATAAAGAGCATTGACTCCTACGTTACGTAATTGTTGGTTGGTGAATACATTAATACATGGTATTATGTGATATTCAAGTATTGTAACTTAGCCATTTCTCATATCCCTCTGCTTTCCGAACACCGACAGTGGAAATCTTCTTATTTAGTTTTCACATGGACATATTCAACATTTATAGTCCAAACAAGAGTCAAATTCGTTATTGTGTAATTCATTGTCCACCTTCTCAATGACAATATTCAATATCCAACATCTGTTCGAATATTGTAATCTTTATTGTTAAACAACAATAAAAATGTTTGAACCAACATTGACACAACAATCATAGTCCCAAATTAAAAAAGGCATTCAATCATTAACTGAATCGGGAGAACCGCCGACCATCTTTCGATTAGAGTAATAAGTTGTCATCGATGTAGACGACACACAACACTAATGAAGGTGCACAACTGTACAAGAAGAATGAACGTGAGATGTCGTGGTCGAGACGCACCTCTAGGGTTCGAAAGCGACCATCGCGCGGTTGTCGTGGGTCGTGGCATCTCGCGGCCAAATTTGGGGCGGTATCATGTTCCACCGGTAGAATATCCTTGTGGCGGGAGTAGTGATCAAATATGCTTGAGCCGGAGTCCGAATCCGAGGGTGAAAACGGGATGGTGAGATGAGAGAGAGGAAGAGACCTAGATTTGCGGTGGCGCGGGCGTTGTAAGAAAACTTACTTGAGCAGCGCCTCACGCCCCGCACGACGACCATACCGCTCCTAGGCTGCCGGAGATGAGCACGGTGGTGAGATCGAAAAAGCATAACGGCTCAGGGCTTGGAGCGGCGACGCGGCGCGCGGCCGGGAGGGGAAGCGCGCGACAAGCGGAAGCACACCATCCACGTTGCTTGTCGGGCGGTGCGGTAGACGAGTAGACTAGGGTTTCCCGATCCGTGCGCTGTGCCGCCTACTAAGAACGAGATGTCCTTCGAGCCGCCGAAGGCGAGCGCCGACGCCTCAGGGACGACGATGCCCGGCCGACGCCTTCGGGGACGACGATGCCAACGCCTCCGCCATGCCGCACCGTTCCCCTTGACACCTTCCACCGTGACGAGAAAGAAGATTAGAGGACTGAGTTTGTTACGTTTTTTGGGACGGATACGGCCAGGGCCTGCCGAGATTTGTTTTTTTTTGGAGGGTGATAGCATGGGCTAGTCCGTCGAGATTTGTTTTTTAGTCGGCCATATAAATTTTTTTTATCCTCAACTTATTAGCCAACAAATTTTCTTTTATTTAGACAACTAAACTTTAGACTATATAGGATCTAAACTAACCACTTAACATGAGGCACTAAAAAGGTGGTAAAAATTGCAATCTAAAGTTTAGTCCATCTAAAAGAATTAGTAATATATTAGACCACACAAATAAAAAATTATTAGACTCTAAATTTAGCTTTTAAAATGACTACAAATTATACAATTCCACTTTTCAAGGACCGATTTTCTTCGACAAACATGTCCCCACAGAACAATCAAACATTCATTCTCTCACGAGAAAAACGGACAGATCTCATCTCCACTCATAGCTACCCGCTTCCATCAAATCATTACGGGCCGTGGCAAGTTTTTGAATGAACATATAAGCATCGGAGGCGGTCCAGCGCTATTTTCGCATCATAATAAAGTTTGAAGCCTGCATGGTCCTCGTCCCTGTCGCGATCGACCCCAGAGCCGAGCCGACCCCGCGAGCCCGACAAGGGCAATGCCCATGCAGCTGCCGCCAAAGCGCCACGCGACTAGGCCGGAGCCCCACCCTCCCAGACGGCCAGTCCCATACGGACGGCTGGGCACGAGGGAGACACCTCAGTAAACAAAACACATGGCGAGCCATCAGAGCCGTACGACGGCGGGCCGGCGGCCATGGCCACAATAACTACGCAACAGTTTCAAAATCGCATCATCATCAGCCTCCCTTGTGTGTGCCCGGCCCGCGCGCCCACACGTCACGCAAGGTTACAACAACGCAACCAGCTTGGATCGGCGTCACTGCGATCCAGCGGTAGATTCAGGCTACCAGAGAGCCGTCAGGCGAGTCACATGCCTGCCTGCCTTCAATCTGTCATGACCGGAGCACTGGGCAATACTATTAGCAGTGGTACGACTAGGATTTTACTGCTCACAATCACTCTTTACACGCGAGTAAATTGCTTCAGCGGAGAGCAAAAAAATGGCTACGGCTACGGCCAGTACAAGTTGCAGAGGCTGCAATCTCGATCTAGTAGAGAGAGTAATAAGCTTGTGAAGCAAGCCGCCATTGGCAAGAAGAAGATCGAACAGATGGCACACGTACGCGAGACGAACAATTTGCTTGGTCTCCAGTCTCTCTCTCCATCAGGAGCAGCAGAGCGCACTCGAACTGCCATGGCGCACTAGGGGTCGTAGAGGCGGCCTTCGCAGCGGCATTTCCACCCCAGCGGCTTGTAGTTGAGTAGCGCGAGAAGCCGGCCACCGCCACCGTGCCGTCGTCGGTGACGCGGCCCGCGCGGCCGAGCCCCGGCGCCGTCGTCACCTGGACGGGCATGCAGGGGTTGCAGGCACTGCACTTGTTGTAGCAGCTCGGCGGCGTCGACCCCAGCCGCGACTTGTCCTCCGCCAGGTTCTGCACCTCACAAACAACGCAACGCAGACTGTCAGTATGCAACAGAGGAGTCCGGAGGGAAAACGTCGTGACGGCCGGTCTCGTACCTGAGAAGGGGAAAACGTGGCGGTGCGGAGGCTGGTCGCGGCGCCGAGAAGGAAGCAGAGGGACACGGCCACGACGAGCGCTCGGCGAGGTGAGCAGCTCACGGCCATGAGACCATCTCTTCTTGCAGCCAGCAGAAAGGATGGTTGGGTTGGGTGGATGGACGGGTGGTGTTTGGGCAAAGGGAAGCAGGGAAGAAGCTTCTTGCTGGACCGAGGTTATTGAAGAAAGCTAGTAGCTACCCTTCTGCCTCGTGTAGGTTCTTCCCATAAACTAAAACCTAGTACTATAGTACTAAAGCTTAGGGAGATGCTGCTGTAAAGTAAAGCTATGTGGTTCCTCGAGCTACTGATTGAGGTGGCTATGGAGATGAGCAGTGACGGTGGCACAGGACAGGAGCACAAGAGAAGAGAAGCAAGTCACAGTGGCCTTGCAAAAGGGTGCGGAGGATAGAACGAGACGATGACATGGGCATATATACAAACGTGGGGGGCGCCACGGCCGGATGGAGACTACGGCAAGGACAGGACCGGTGACCACCTCTTTGTAAACCTATCACTGCTTGGTTTGGTTTTTAACACAGCCTTGGTCCATACCAGTGGCGTTCTACTGCGGCCGGCATCTCTCTATCGCCTCTCGGGCATCGAGGAGTGATCCACAACTGTCGCTATCGTCCTGGGGACATTGCCGGGCTTATACTTTGACCGACTGTCGTGTCACAATGAATGAATGAATGGGCTAACGAATGGATCAGCTACGCAATGCCGCAATGAACAATGACGCCTCCCGGGAGGAAGGCGAAGGAGCAAGCGATAGAGGACCCCGTACCGTACGAAGCTGATGAGTGCCAATCCAATGCTGGCTGCTACACCCTTACCAGCTAAGCTATCTACTGTACACTAGCTGAGGCAAAGCTCGGATCTGCAAATATGGATGGTCCAACCTCTGAATCCGCCCAGCAGAGACGAGGTAGACTGGCGACCTTGCATGCATGATGCATCTGATGATCTGAGTCCCTGAGCAAACCCATCATCCCTCACCAAGCAGCAGCTTCCAGCCGAACACTGTACGTACGGTTTGGTAATCCAAGCAAGCGGTGGCTACCAGGCCACTCTCAGAAAGGACGGAGGTTCAGAATCTCCTTTATTCGTACAGTAACTACTACAGTACTGAGATGAGATAAAAGGAGTCATCGAACCATAGGTTGAGTCATTCCATCGGTCAAACAGTCGGAACCTCTTCGTGTAAAGCCAGCCAGCCAGTAGGAGTAGCATACTGGCAGGCTGGCAGCCCGTGGGCGACTGGCGAGCAGTAGATCCCGGTGGCAGTAGGTTGAGCGCAGGTGACATTGCTCCAGCAGCCATGGATACGTCTCTTCGACAATACCAGTGTCTTTTCAATTTTCTCCGTGTTCAATGCCAGGACGGCAGGTCAAAGAGACCAGCACCATCACAGCGTCGCCGTCGCAGCAAAACCCAAACCATGCCAATGCCATGTTAAGGGCCTTAAGGCAAAGGTTTCCAAGCTGCAGGCTGCAGCTGGAAAAATGCCCAGCAAAGCAATGGCATGTGGTAGCGGTACTAACCGGTCCCGGCGCCTATCCTCCCGGTGCGCCGCGGCCATAACGATGATCGACGGGCCTCTCGGATCGGATGGTACGAACACGGAACGCCATTACTGTGGCTCCTGACATGACGATGCTCACTGTTTATTGTTCATTGAATTCGGCCTGTTCCGGCGGGGGCACCGGATTCAATTCAATTCGCCGTAGCGGAATCTGTCCGAGCCTACTATGCGGCTATGCCTGCGTCCGGCGACCGAGAGGTTTTCCGTGTTCCATGGCCCATGGGCAGAGAGGAAGGCGACTGCTGAGTGCTGACCGGGCTCTGCTCTGCCGTGTGCTGTGACGGGACGGGATGCTGCGGGAGCAAGGACGGCTGGGGGAAGTGAACACTGTAGGCAAAGCAAAGAGTTGCTGATTGCGAGATGGCAGTAGAATCGATGGGACGCTTCGACTGCAGCTTGAGATGCGGGCACGCGGCGACTCCCGTCCGGATTCCCACAGACGCGGCTGTGGAAAGCTGCACTGCGGCGCTGCGCTAGGATACTGCAGAATCTCCAGCTTTCCACAGCCCCAGCTACTCGATACTCCATGACTGCGACTGGCTGGGGCTCAAGGCACGGCACCACAGAAAATGAAGCAAAAATTTCAAATATTTATATTCATATACTAACATTGAACGGCACGGCACCACAGAAAATGAAGCAAAAATGCATGTTGAACAAAGAAATTAGTTTTTCTCAATCACACAAAAGTCTTGCACATTTTCTTTTCCTAATAACAGATAGTTTTATATTTTGATACAACCAGGGTGCCATACAGTGACAAACCAATAAACTCTTTGGGCAACCCGAAACTCCCGATCACCGATAGCCAATTACTTTCTGGGGTAGATGACCACTGTGCTTGGCGCCCGCCTACATCCACAGCTCGGCTTGATGCTTTATTGCCATCATGAGCATGTTTACTCTTGTGTTGGCTCCGAGGAAGAACCGAGCATTCCGCTCCTTCCAAATGTCTTGTGTGATGAGGGCAAAGAATGAGTCAACACCATTTTTATTAGCTCTGACCCACTAGCCTCACCAATTGTCCCACCATTCAGTGATCACTTCAGTAGGCATCTCCTGGGATAACAAGATAAGTCATCTCGTGCCTTAACCCAAATTTGCCTAGAGTATGAGGAGCCCACTACAGTGTGATCTATCGTTTCCAATCCTTGGTCACATAGCCGGCGGTTCGTATGCACGTCCAATGGTGTGTCCTCTAATATGTGGACCAATGTTGCCAATGGACAGCAAACCAGAGGAACATCTTGACTGTTAATGGTGCCTGAATTTCCCAAATCAAGACGCATCCCATAATCGGGTGGGATCCCGAGAGTAGTGCTAAATACGCTTCGCAACCACATCCTTTTGGCCTCAAACGCCGTAACCGCTAGTTTGAGGTCAATGATCCCCTAGCCTCTCAACTCTTTTGCCCTCATGCAAGTTTAGTTTTCCAAGCGGCCGCATTACCTCTTGTGTCATTTGTCCTTGCCTGTCCACAAAAAATATCCGAGAAAGTACATCGATTTTGTGCCTAGCCTACAAAGATAGTCCACAAACAAAAAACAAAACACTATTTAAGAAGCCTCACTCCTACACCAAACATTTTTACAAGCGCCTAATGCGGCGATGACCGTTTGTATCTAGTGGAAATGGGGCACTTCTACATGCGGATGGACAAAATGGGGGCATTTCTTCTTACCGATAGGCGACCACATATAGAAATATGGTCGTGTCACACTGCTCCTTGTCTATTTGAGAGCTCTAACGGCCTTTGGGCGCCTTTCCGCCATGCTCATTTGTTGTATGGCTCAATCTGTCGGGAAGAGGGGCCATGTAACGGGCCTGTTCAGGCAAATGGATGACTTCGTTGAAAGGACCGCTAGCCGGAGAGGCGGGGCCGTCAAGTGCTCTGCCACTACGAGATACGAAGAGCGTTTGTTTTTCTTACCTTTTATTTAAATAGAACAATGTTTTTCTAGATGTTTTCCTATCTATTATTTCAAAAAAAAATGAATATAAAAAAAGATGAACGAAATAAAACAATTTGCATCTATTTCGAAGCAAAATAATAATGTTCCATAATAAACATAGTGAAAATATTTGTAGAACAAAATTAGATGTTCTAGAAAAAAAAATTTTGGAAAATATTCTATCATATTTGTTTTCCATAAAAGTATTCTAGCACATTTGATTGTGCCGACAAAATATTTTACAATATTTACTTTTATTCTAAAATAATATTATTTTGTAAAATGATTTTCTTAATTTAATGGGTCTAATTGGGTTGGCCATATGACGTATCAGTGTATGCACTGCGGCGCGGGCCGTGCGGCGGCCAGAAGCCCAGAACAGAGATGCACAGGTGCTCCCTCAAAAAAAAAAAATGGTGCCCCCTTTTTTTTTTAGGGGCATTTGGTGCACTGGTGGGCAACCCGTCGACCACCCCTCTGTTTTCAGACAACCGTGACTCTGCGGCCCAGTTAGCCCACGTCGGCCCTTTTTCTTTTTTTTTTCTACGCGCGCGGTGAGTTCGGCACTTTTTTTTTTTCCTTTTCTTTTCCAGCGACGACGCGCGCGCGGTTCCTTTACGTGAGTTCCCGCGCGTTCCTTTAGGTGAGTTTT
Organism: Hyparrhenia diplandra; assembly: GCA_015847255.1. Classification (NCBI taxonomy): domain Eukaryota; kingdom Viridiplantae; phylum Streptophyta; class Magnoliopsida; order Poales; family Poaceae; genus Hyparrhenia; species Hyparrhenia diplandra. The sequence goes on along the minus strand of JADLZK010009282.1, from coordinate 104,575 downwards.
TATTTTCTTTTTATTTTTTTTCATTGATTTCTTTTTGTTTTAAATTTCTTTTCTTTCTTTTTTTTATTTTTCTTTTCTTTTCTATTATTTGTGTTCTATTATTTTTTAAATCTTTTGGTTCCTTTTATTTTTCATTCTTTTTTTATTCTATTTATTTTCTATATGTCCTTTTTCGTTTCTTTTTTTTTTTTTTTTTTTCGGTGGTCTTTTATTATTATTACTCTTTTTGTTTATCTTTTTATTTTATTTTCTTTTCTTTTCTTTTCTTTCCTTTTCATTTATTTATCTTTTATTCCTATTTTATTTTCCTTTTATTTTTTATCTAATTCATTTTACTTTTCTTAATTTTTTTTCCATTTTTCTTGATCGGTGGTTTATTATTAATACTACTTTATTTACTTTTTTTTTTTTTTTTTCGTTGACGCCCATGCGCGTCGTCCATGCACGTCGTACGTGCATGTGTGTACTAGTTGTGTTCTTTTCTCTATTTCTTTTTATTTAGTTTTATTCTTTTTCATTTATTTCATTATTTCGTTTATTTTTTTTTTTTATTTTTTTTCTGTTTTTAAGACTTGTTATTTATATATTTTTTTTTACTTGTCCATGTTATACACATGTGATGTTCCTATATTATTTACTGAAAATGTTAAATCGATGTTTCTACATTACACATTGATGTTTCTTGTTATATTTTTATTTGTTCACGTAGCACACATGTGTAATGTTTCTGCAGTGCATATGTGATATTTCTATAGTACATATGTGATGCTTGTCATATATGTTTTGATGTTCGTGTATTGTTAGTTTGATGTTCGTATATTTGATGTTCTTAGATATAGTTAGTCCATGAGTATTTGATACTTTCTTTTCTTGACTTAAAATGGTCTTATGTATTTTTATAATATTTTTTCTTGCGATATTTTGTAGTGTTTCTTGCGATGTTACGAACAATTCGGTTATTTTTATGGTTGAAAATAGCCGGACTTGCTAGTGTGTTTGTGTGATGTTCTAGTGTGTTTTTTCAATGTTCTAGCGCGTTTCTTCCGATGTTTTGGAGTGTTTATTGTCTTTGTTCTAAAAATTTCAGCTATTTTTACTGGTTAAAATAGTCGGTCTCCTCTGTGTTTTTGTGCGATGTTCTCACATGTTTCTTGCGATGTTCTAGTGCATTTTCTTCCGATGTTCTAAAGTGTTTCTTGCGTTGTTGTGTAGAATCCTCGCTATTGCTCTTAGTGTATAAATGTTCGTTAATTTTTTTTGTCGAAATATATACATATAGGGTCTTGTTTTTTGAAGAATTTATTGTTAGAAACACAATGATGAAATTGGATTTTTGTTTGAGTACTTGTTTTAGAAGATATGACTTTTTAAAATTTGAAAAAAGCATGTGATTTATTTTTTTTTCCTTTTACTCCCTCCATTTCGTTTTAAGCGGCGTGGTGAGGGTCATCACAGAGACCAATACGGTAATTAAATGCTCATCGATTGCAGGTGCGACACGGTTACTGAAAATGTTTATAGAGTTGTTGGCCAGTCGTATTTTAGTTTTTCTCCGCATTTTTTCTCAACTGATGAAACACCAATGCATGCATGCAACCGTTCGGTTTTTTTTTTTTTTAACATGCAACCGTTTGTTTTTTTTTGAACATGCAACCGTTCGTTTTTTTGAACATGCAACCGTTCGTTTGCCTGTGCTACTATTAATTAGGCCTCGATATTCCGTATGCGCCACATATTTTGAAATGCAAAAATGAGCATGGGCCACTTAAAACGGAATGGAGAGAGTATTGCCTAGAGTTTAATATATTTATATCTTTTCTTTCGTTACCTTTCAAAAGCCATCAAATGGTGTAGTGGTTGAAATCTACTCTCTCTAGCATGAGATCCTGGGTTCAATTCACGCGGATGGTAGTTTTTCGTGCCTTTTTTTTACTTTTAAGCTGGGCTGTGCGCCTTCCTGGGCCGGCCTCAGCGCCCCGTGCGAACAGCCAAGGGCTAGCTCCAGCGCCCCGCGCGAGCCGCGAGCTGGGCCAAATGTGGCCCGTGCCATAACGGGCTCCGCGCCGACCAGTCGGCAGTTAACAGCCCCCGGGCAACGAGCGTGCTTGTGTGTTTTGTTTCGCCACGTCAGTTCTCAATACTTGGGCCGAATTGATCTTCAATGGGCCTTAGCTGCAGGATTCTCATATAGCAACCTTTTTAAAACGAACAAAGTAATTTCATTTCTCCGAGTCGGAACTCGTATATGTACAACTTTGGCGTACAGTACATATTAGCGGGGACAGTGTCCGGTACAGACTACATTACTACAGATTCCGATCGACTACACCAGGGTGTTGCAGGTGGACGTCGCCGGGTTGTACAAGGCCGGGAGCAGGTACTTCCTCCCGTTCACGCCGTTGGCATTGTAGCTGCCCCGGTGGTTTGGTCCACCAGCAGGTTCCCCGGATATCCCGGATAGGCGCCGCTGCCGTAGACGCCCGGACACGCGGTGCACGCCTCCAGCGGCGCGTCCTTTGAGCCCTGGTAGAAGCCATCGCGATACGGGTTGGTCACGGTGCCGGCCACCATGCTGGCGAGGACCATCACCAGCGCGTCCATCCCGGCGTCGCCGTTGGGCGCCACCAGTGGCGCGCCCTGCGGCCCGTACAGCGGCTGCGCGAACGGCCACGCGCACTGCCCAGGGCACTGCTTCACGGCGTTGCCCACCCAGATGTAGGTGGACCCGGCCTCGGCGCCCGGCGCGGCAGAGCCGTGCTTGCCGCACCGGCTGCTGCAGAAGCCCTCCACGGCCACGTCCGGATCGGTGAAGACCAGCGCGATGCCGCCTTTCTTGGCGCCGGCGCGCGCCGCGAGCTGCTCGATCTGGGCCAGCGTCAGCGACTTCCCCAGCGAGTAGGTCTTGTCTGACACTTCAGCCTGCGCGTCGCGAACCACGCGCGTCCCGGACGCGGCGGCGCTGGACAGGTACAGCTGGTCGATGGTGCCCCACCATTGGCCGACCGAGGGCGTGGCCGCGGTCGGCGACGTGGTGAGCGAGAGGAGGAAGTCGTAGACGATCGACTTCTGCGCCGACGTGAAGCTGCCGTACCAGAGCGGGGTCACCCGGATGTCGCCGCTGAGCACGCCGCCGTGGTGGTTGGTGAGCTGATCGCTCGGCGGAGGAATGTACAGCTCCATCAGCCTCCTGCTGCTCCCCGCGGAGAGCTGCGCCAGGCTCAGTACCATCATCGCCACAACCAGCAGCACAAGAGAAGCCATTGCTAATCAAGACTTGCTAAACTGCGCCGCAAAACTTGTGACCGACCTGAGAACTACTACTGTCTGCTTGGTGATCGACCTTGTGTTTAGTGTGCGTTCCGTTGTGATTGAGTCGAAGGCTCCCGGCTCCTCTATTTATAGTCTCTGCGTCGGTGCGTGCAGGAGAGCAACGAGAGGCTTCGAGCACAGTTCTTGCCTACTACATCTGGTGCAGACGTGCAGTACTCCCATCAGGTCTGCGCGGCTGGAGAGGGGACCGCGGGGAGGCAACGAGGCGCGGTGCACGCCACCGTGTGTCGCTCACCGTGCGCGCTGCGCTGTCCAGTTGCTTCCGGGCACGAGTCCAGAGACACTGCGAGTCAGATTGCCGCGCACTCTATCCCCACGCACGCCCGCACCGGATGAGGATTTGACCCCGCGGGCACCCGGCGCATATCGATGAGCAACAGCTGTCCGTCGCATGTGGCCGCGGAAGGTTCCCTAGAGCACGCAGGCGCGGCGGGTCACGACCGGTCAGGACTGGGCGGGCGCGTTCCGGCGGCGGCATGCAAGATCGCGCTGCCGTGCCGAGATCTTTGCTGTCCGAGACTGAGATGTGGATAGGATAGATATGCTTCGGGGAATGAGGGTCGCACGGCGCGGGCACGGGGAGCTGCACGGTGACGCCGGCCAAACCTCCGTCATGCTGCATTAGCCATTGGAGACCTTGAGACTTGAATAGCATGTGGTAATTGGCAAATGGCGGGACGCGTGCGATGCGTGTGCGAGCAAAGATGTAAGCATACTCGACTCACATTACCGATATGATGTTCTAGTACTGGGATTTAACTGGAGTTTAACAGGATTCAACAAGGAAATACGGAAGAACAGATAGAACTCAGGTGAGCCAGGAGCTCCCTGCCTAAGCCGGACGCAGCCGGTTCAACAAGTTTCAACTACAGCCTGCCTTCCCTCGAGACGAACGAGCAAGTCTTGTACGCAACTCCACGCTCTCACGGTGTCTGCCAGGCCGGGCCGAAGTATTTCTGATTGGGCCGCAAGCTCCTCTTGGGCCTCTTTGAGATGGTCGACTCATTTTCGAACTGATTCCCGCCTTCGTCAGAGTTAACAGCAGCAGCCACCGGATCAACAGGAACAGCTTCATCAGAAGATTCAGATAGCGTCTGGGATTGCTGATTACCTGTGTTGATAGTTAACTCTTGATCATCATTAGCGTCCTTGTTCCTTACATTCCTTCCTCCTTGAGAACCGGCTTGTCCCCAAGCCGGGGCTGCTGGAAACTGTTGCTTGAGTTCCAACTCGAGTTCCCAGGTAGCCATTGATGGAGGCCAATTCGACCACTGGATAAGAACTTCAGAGACCAGTATATCACCCTGAGTCTTCATCCGGCGTTGTAAAACTTTGACTGGATAACGAAGAGCATCAGTTTCAATAGATGGTGGGAGATCTGCAGAAACTTGAACAAGAGGTGACAAAGCTTTCTTCAGTTGAGACACATGAAAAACTGGATGCACCTTGGAACCTTCAGGTAACTGCAACTTATATGCTACAGTGCCAATTTTGTCAATGATGGTGTAGGGCCCAAAAAATTTGAAAGACAGCTTATGGCATGCTCTTGTGGCCCGCGAAGTTTGAACATAGGGTTGAAGTTTCGGATAGACAACATCTCCCACACCGAAATGCCTTTCAAATCTATTCTTATCTCGCCTCGAGTCTTACGCCTCTGTTGAGCTCTCAGCAATTGTTGCTGTAATAACTGGACCATGAGGCTTCTCTGCTTGAACCAGGTGTCCAGATCATCAATTGCACATGACTGAACAATATCAATGCCCAAGTGTCTAGGATGTTGCCCATAAAGCACCTCAAAAGGAGTGGTATTCGAGAGAAGAGTGATAGCAAGCTCGTTATACCAAAATTCAGCTAAGGAGAGCCATTTCTTCCACCGAGAAGGGCAAGCATTAACAAAACAAATAAGATATGCTTCCAAACACCGGTTTACCCTTTCGGTTTGGCCATCGGACTCGGATGGTATCTTTGACTCATTCTCGAGATCGGTTTTCACCATTTTGAATATTTCCTTCCACACAAGACTAGCAAAAACTCTGTCTCTATCAGAAACCATTACCTCAGGAAACCCATGCAGTTTGAAAACATAGTCCATGTAAGCCATTGCCACTTGTATAGCAGTGTAAGGGTGCTTCAGAGATATGAAATGAGCATACTTAGAGAATTTATCAACCACCACCAAGATGCTATCATAATGATATGATGTGGGTAGACCATCAATGAAATCTAGTGTAACCACTTGCCAAGCAAATTCGTCTTCGGAAGAGGCCGGAGCAAACCCGGGTATTTCACTCTTTACGGTTTAGCTTGTTGGCACACACCGCAATGTGCCACATATTCTTTGACTATTGCTTTCAAATTTGGCCGGGCAAAAAGTTGCTTAATCCTCTTGTAAGTAACTGGGAAACCAGAATGTCCTCCCAAAGGACTGGAGTGCAAAGACTGCAGAATTTTTCGCTGAATGGTAGAGCTATTACCCACCCAAACTCGGCCTCGAACTTAATGACACCTTGATCTAAGGTAAAATCTCCAAAGAGCACCCTTGACTGACGGTTCTCGAAGGAGTTTAATAGTATCGGGATCGACCGATAAGCATCCACTAAATCTTGAAGCCATAGTGGTTGTAGTACGTAGATAGCCATCACTTCCCCGAGTAGAATTTGCCGGAACTCTAGAGAGTGCATCTGCAACTCTGTTTTCAACTCCCTTTTTGTAACAGATTTTGTAACTCAACCCCATTAGCTTAGTAAGTGCTTTGTGCTGCCATGGTGTTGTTAATCTTTGATCATCAAGATGTACTAAACTTTTTTCGATCGCCTTGAGTGTAAACTCGAATGTTGCAAATAGGATCTCCAATGATCAACTGCCATTAAGATAGCAAGACATTCCTTCTCATATGTTGAGAGTGCTTGATTCTTAGGCCCCAAAGCCTTGCTCACAAAAGCAATAGGATGTCCATTTTGCTGCAATACTTCGCACCTATACCCTTGTCCGATGCATCCGTCTCAATCACAAAAGGTTTCGAGATCGGGTAAAGCTAGAACTGGAGCAAAGAGTAAGAGCCAATTTCAAAGCACGGAATGATGTTTCATGAACATCAGTCCACACAAATAATGTGCCCTTCTTCAACAGATCTGTCATTGGTCTTGAAATAATGCCAAAATTCTTAACATACTTTCTATAATAGCCCGCCAAACCCAAAAAACTTCGACTTCTTTTTATCAAGTAGGAGTTGGCCACTCTTTTGATTATAGCAACTTTGCTTGGATCTGTTGCTACTCCTTGAGGTCCAATAACATGACCAAGATAAGACAACTCTTCTTTGGGCAAAGTTACATTTACTGAGTTTAACCTTGAAATCAAGTAGCTTGAAGAATATCAAAAATCTGCTTGATATGAACAAGATGGTCTTCCCAGTTTTTACTATAGATCAAGATGTCATCAATAAAAACAACTGCAAATTTTCTCGGAGCAGGGATGCAAGATGGTATTCATAACATGCTTTGGAAAGTACTGACCACCACGTGACACCATATGGCATAACATTATACTCAAAATGACCATGATGAGTTTGAAAAGCGCTTTTGGGCACATCTTCGAGGATTTACTAGGATTTGATGAAAACCGTAAGACATATCAAGTGTTGTGAACCACTTAGCTCCCACTAGTTCATCTAATAATTCATCAATTATTGGCAATGGAAATTTGTTCTTCACCGTCATTGCATTAAGTCTCCTATAATCAACACACAACCTCCGTCTCTCGTCTTCTTCTTTACTAGGAGAACAGGTGAGGCATAAGGACTAGAACTGTTTTGAATCCAACCATTTGCTAGCAACTGTTGAACTTGTTGCTCAATTTCATCCTTCGGGCAGAATTGTATCTATAAGGTCTTAGCCTAAATGGTTGAGCACCAGGAATCAAAGGAATAGAATGTGTGGCTGATCTATTTGGAGGTAAACCACTAGGTGGTAAAAAGAGTTGAGCATACTGATCCAGTAAGATAGCAATATCTGGGTGAGTCACACACTGTTCCATAGTCATAGATTGTAACTCCAAAATGCACCACAATTTATCCTGTTGCTCTAGTACGTAAAGTTCCTTCTTGGAGACCAATTCACAATGAACCGTAGTTGGAGATATGCCTTGCAAGAACACTCTAGATCCTTGACAATCAAAAGCCATCCACTTTTCTCTCCATTCAACTTCCATGGGACTGTGTTTTTCAAGCCAATCCATTCCCAAGATAATATCATAGCATTGAAGAGAGAGTACTTTGAGATTAAGTTGAAATGGATGATCACTAATCCATACCGGACAAGCTACAATTTCATGAGAACAAGAAAGTGTTTCACCATTGGCAACTCTTACTTCCAAAGGTTGTGGTAAGGCAGCCCAATCTCTCCACTTTGAAGCCAATGATTGACTAACAAAAACTGTGGGTACTACCAGAGTCAATAAGAATGACAGCTTTCCCCGCCGCCAAGTTCACCAATCATTCTCGACGCTTTTGCAAGAATCGCCCTTGAGCCGCATCAAGAGACATTTCCATAAAGTCATCACCAGAATCCTCGCTTTCAACCGGAGTAGGTTCGGGTATAACAATATCATCACCAACAACAATTTGCCATAATTCTTCCACCACATGGATGGGAAATCGTATAGCACACTTATGAGCGGATTCCATTTCATGCCACACTTATAGCACAAGCCTTTTGCCTTCCCCTGTAATTCATTAGAGTGACTCGCCTTATCTTCGCTTGGAGAAGTTCGGTAGATTCAAGAGACTTCTTACTTGGTGCGAAGAGAAGAATCACCTCTTTGAAACCGATGAAAGTGATTTACGTTGGGAAACTTAGAAAAACGCCATGATCGGACTTCTTATAATCTTTCTTGTAAAAATCTTTACTAGTCTCTTCTTGCAAGAAGGCAATATTGCCAAAGCAAAGATCAAGATCACTTGGATTGTGAACCAGCACCACAGCTCTAATCTCATCTTTTAAGCCATCAACAAATCTGTTGGTTATAGTAGCTGAACTAAACTTGGGATCATGAGCTAAAATTTGATGAACCAAGGTGTCAAACCTTTCAATGTATTCAGCTACACTGTCAGTTTGCTTAATTCTGAAAAATTGTCTAAGCAAAGAGTTGTGCTGTGCTTTATCAAATCTGTCAACCACAGCTTTACAAAGTTCTGACCAACTAACATCCTCAATAGCATAATCCAATGACTGTTTCCAGAATGCAGCATTTCCAACAAATCTTAATGATGCTAACTTGGACTTAACATTATCGAGCCGCGTAATAGACATCAAAATAATTATCACTATTCTTAATCCATAACTTTGGACTGGAACCATCAAATTCGAAACTCAATAGGTGGTATAGCATGAGTGAAGTGAAATGGCAAAGCAGTAGGTAAAGCAACCCCATGAGACACAGATCCACAGTTACCAGAACAACTCATATTCACAGGAGCATAAACTGGCTGCTTAACAGAAAGTACAGGGTTGGGGTGAACAGTGGTAACCATACCATGAGCAGATAGTACAGGGTTGGGGTGAACAGTGGTAACCATACCATGAGCAGATTGATGTGAACTGTTGGAACCAGATGGATCTGAGACAGGCTTCTTCTCGAGATTTGGATCAACAGCAGATTTCAACTGTATGTGCTCAACATCAAACACCTTGTATGCAGGATTGATGTACTCTTGTTGCTGTGAGGTCATGAGATCAATCTTCTGAACTAATTGCCTGAATTCACCCTGTAACTTGTCCACATCTGCTTGGACCTGAGGCTTCCACTCAGAGATCTCACTCAGAATCGATGTGTTAGCCTTGAGAGTAGAACGCACCTCATTATGCTGATCATCCAGACGGGCCTGCATCCCTTTAAGAAGAGTAGCAATATCTCCCAACTTCTCTGTCATCGTATCCAACCTTCGACGATCTGCACTCGAATAATCGAGGACGGAGAACAAACTCAGATGAAGAGGGCGAAGCCAGATCTTCTCAAACACAGAAGTGAAACACCAGTCGCCGCTCGAAACACCGGTAGTCAAAACCAGCACGAGCGTCTCACCAAACCGAATCTGTGGAACTGTGGGTGGAATTAGAGCGAATCGAATCCGTCAGCAGAGAACTGCCGGACCAACTCAGCCGACCAGAGCCGTTTGTTCAACACAGATGAACTCGGGGATGGTGGATGGAGGAGGAACAAATTCCGAAGAGCTTGGACGCCAGATCAACGACGGTGGATGGATTTATTGCGAATCGAAAACGAGTGGGCGAACCACCGAATCCAACTCGACTAATTACCAGAGCCTTGTGTCGATTGATCGATTGACAGCGGAGAAAATCCGAAGAACGGTGGCAATCCGATACCAATTGTAAGCATACTCGACTCACATTACCGATATGATGTTCTAGTACTGGGATTTAACTGGAGTTTAACAGGATTCAACAAGGAAATACGGAAGAACAGATAGAACTCAGGTGAGCCAGGAGCTCCCTGCCTAAGCCGGACGCAGCCGGTTCAACAAGTTTCAACTACAGCCTGCCTTCCCTCGAGACGAACGAGCAAGTCTTGTACGCAACTCCACGCTCTCACGGTGTCTGCCAGGCCGGGCCGAAGTATTTCTGATTGGGCCGCAAGCTCCTCTTGGGCCTCTTTGAGATGGTCGACTCATTTTCGAACTGATTCCCGCCTTCGTCAGAGTTAACAGCAGCAGCCACCGGATCAACAGGAACAGCTTCATCAGAAGATTCAGATAGCGTCTGGGATTGCTGATTACCTGTGTTGATAGTTAACTCTTGATCATCATTAGCGTCCTTGTTCCTTACAAAAGACTCCATCGATAAACAAATGTTGAGGCAATGGCTATACCTATACGCGATACATGCATGCATGTTGCTCCTACAGCTGGCTCGTGGCGTGCGATCTAGATTCTAGAAGTACTCGACTAACCAGGTCTTCGGTAGCGCAAAATGGAGATCATTCAGAGAGACCTTTACGTAACACGTGGCCGCAAATGCGTGCGCACACGCGTGCTATCATTGCAAACTACTACTGTACTCCGTATGCAACGTTGCGCACCTTCACGGGATCGAATCGATCTCCCAATCCCATGCTCAGAGTGGACCGTGCCCTTTTCTATACAGCCCTCTTGTCGTGGCCGTCGTGGCCCCGCGCGCAGCGGTTTGGTGCTGGGGCTTGGAAGGACAGGCCACCCTGGTTGTGGCCGGTGTCCGGGCCGCGTGCCCGCGCCCCCTCCCGCGCCGCCTCCAACACTCATGCCCGCGCGTTCGGCTTAGAATTTGCTCAAGCGCAACTATACAATTTGTTGAGGTGGCAAGTGATCACGTACTCCTATGTGCATTTCACCTTCGGCGAGGCCGGCGGACGCGTGACGGGACTCGTAAATAACCTCACATTAACATATAAGCAAGATGAAATCTTTTGCCCTTGTCAAGGCGGTGCCAGCGTCCCAAGGACGGGCAGTGGCACAGCCTGTCCGCCGTGCGATTCGAGGTGCCTCGTGCGCGTCCGCCGAGAAGACGCGTCGGAATTGTTTGACGGCCGGAGCGCCGGCCAACTGCGACAAGCATTACTCGCTAGTGGGAGGCATTATGTTGCGTGCAGAAAACACAAGGAGGAGGTGTGGGGAGCGGAATGGAGTGCGGCGGAGTCTCGTCTCGTGGCGGCGCACCTGGCAACGGCAGCTAGCGCCCATGCGGTCTCGGCCCCGTCCCGCGGTGTCGTCGCAGCGGCCGGTCTGGAGCGGCAAGGGAACCACGAGTCCACGACTCTGACTTTGCTGCCGCGCCCTGGCGTCATTTCAGAACACGCTACTTGAAGGCAGCATGCTACATAAAGTAAGGTAAAAAAAAAGGCCGACGAAGCAATGTTGGCGTGATGCACCATTTGTCAAGCTATGTGGCCAATAAATGCATTGTTCAGAGTTTATGGACCTAAATGATACACTATGATAGGTTCATGGATCCACATTTGTCTAATGTAAATTACATAAAAACCACGGGCACAAAAACAACACAAAAAGAAAAAGAAGTCATTAGAGAACATCTGGACGCCTGCAGGATCGCTTCATAAGCCACAGATCTTCCTTGGTTAAGCCCAACACGAGTGGTCCATCCGTCGATTCAACAGTGTGGGAAAGTGGAATGGGTAAACAGGCCTAAATTTAGCACGTCACTGATGATGGTTCCACACCTAGTTGGCATGATGATATGGCTGACTAGGAGCTGCTTAAGATAGTAGTGGCTCCAACTGGCGAGAGCCACATCGTGATGGATCCATGATGTTTTAGGGCAGACAAGGTGTCTACAAATCCTCAAAAAAAATGTACAACATGATAAAAAAAAAAAAATAGTCTCAACGAATCAAACAATTTCTGAGAGATTTAGTTTACAATGGATCTGAAACTGAACCCTACCCTGAAAAATAATAATAATAATAATTGATATATGTCACAAAAGTTCATTTAGACAATTTTGGAGTTTATGGTGATCGATGCGCAAGGGGGTGCATGGTGGAGAGAACCAATACAATGAAGTAAAGAAACAAAATTATTCGTAACAAATATTTTCAAGCAATAAAATCTGATGTTAAAGCTTAAAACAGGCTAGCCATGCTATTTTCACGGACCATCTTGCTGCTATGGTTAAAACATTTTTTTTTTTAAAAAAAAAAAAAAAAAAAAAGTGGCCCTTGACTGAATTGGACCAAGACATGCTCCAATCAATATTATCATGAAGAACATTTGAATCTTTAGAATGAAAGAATTACACCTGATCTGAACTTGTATATACACACACCCACATAAGCCTTCTGAACAAAAACAAGCTAAGACGATCATACACTTCATTGGTGTTTCCGCTAGACCAGCGTGCTGCAGGCAGACGTAGAAGGGTTATAGAGCGCGGGGAGGAGGTATTTTCTCCCCTTGAGCGCTATTGGCGTTGTAGCTGGCACCACTCGCTTGATCAATCTTCAGGTTGCCGGCGTATCCCGGGTACGAGCCGCTGCCGAATTGTCCCGGGCACGCCGTGGCGGCCTCCAGGGGCGCGTCGCTGGAGCCCTGGTAGTACGCGTCACGGAACGGATTAGTCACCACGCCGGCGAGCTGGCTCGCCAGGTTGATGACCATGCCGTCCACAGCAGCGTCACCGTTGGGCGGAACAAGGGGCGGGCTCTGCGGCCCGTACACCGGCTGGTGGAACGGCCACGCGCACTGGCCAGGGCACTGCGTGGCCGAGTTGCCGACCCAGACATACGTGGTGCCGGACTTGGCGTCCGAGCCGTGCAGGCCACACTGGCTCATGCAGAAGCCCTCCACGATGACGTTCTGCGCCGTGAAGACCAGCGCGATGCCGCCCTTCTTGGGCTTGGCCCTCGCGGCGAGGGCGGAGATTTGCGCCAGGGTGAGGGACGTGCCCATGGAGCAGCCGTCGTCGGACACCAGGTTGTCGAGCATCACACGGGTTTGCGTGGCCGCGCCGGCATTGGCCGATGTGGCTTGCCCTTGCACCGCCTTGGACAGGTATTGCTGGTCAATGATGTTCCACCAGTCCGCAACGGACGGCGAGGCGGCACGGGGCAACTTTGTTGGGGTGAGCGAGAGGAGGAAGTCGGAGATGATCGTCTTCTGCACCTGCGTGAAACTCCCGTACCAGAGCACGGACACGAAGATGTCGGCGTGGAGCACGGCTCCGTTGTGGTAGGAGAGCAAGTCCGCCGGATTGGGTTGATACAGCTCCATGCGCCTCCTGGCCCCCATGGACAGCTGGGCCGAGCTCACGAGCAGTACCACTACTGCAAGCACGAGTGCCTTTCGACGAGTTGCAGCCATTGCAGCCTAGTGATGAGTGAGGGAGTGAACTGGTGGTGCTGATAGGTGTTCAAGTGTGACTGTTTTCTGGTGCTGTGGAGTGCGGTGAACTAGCTGAGGGCAGAACCACACATTTATAGGGAGCTTGGCCCTTTGCTTTTGTACACTGAAGCACTCGTGTGTTCCCCGATGCTTCCCCGCCGTTTAACGGCGTGCAGATCTCGAGAGAGAGCCAGCTACGAGTCACTCGTGGCAAGGTCGTATCCTCTTGCAACTAGGTCCTGATGAGCTGTTGGGGTGGGTCTATAGAACATAAACAAAGTGCTGGTCAGCGAATTACCACGGCCAGACGAGCGACAATGCCTGTTTCGCCAAAACGGCTCAGCTGCAGATTCAGCAGACAAAACGCCCCGCATGTGCAAGACGAAAGTTCCTTCTTTCCATATTACTGCGTCTGACATGCACAGCCTGTGTCGCTATTGCGGCGGCTGGGCCTGGCTGAATAGCCCCGGATAATCCATTCGGCGATCACCCAGGAAGGCAGCGCATCGCAGGGGTCAGGCTAGATGTGCAGGGGCCGCGTCGGCAGATCGGCGATCACCCAGGTGCCGACTGCCCCGCCCCCGAATGCGGCCTTCGCCGGGACACAAAAGGAGGTCGTATGTGCCGCACACGTTTGCGGCTAGAAACGGCATCCGTGCTGCGTGGCTGGTCGTTGGTCCCCTCGTCCTTTGGGAGACTACTCGGTCCGTGCCTACATCCAGCTGTATTGCTGTCAGTTAACCCTTCTCCACATGACACTGATGAAAACACTCGTGGCGCAGTAAGCACGTGACGATGAAATGTTGGAGTTGGGTTGCCATGCAAAATGTATGTCTTATGGTCATTTATCTGGGATTTTCAGTGCAAAACATCCATATCTCCGCAGCCATTTAAGCCCCAAATCAACATGAGTAATTTAAGTTCCACCTCAATTTATTGTGTCTGTCTATACCAAACTTGAGTGATCTGGCCTTTTAATCACACAAGCAATTGGATGGGTCAAATCACATAAATTTAGGCCTAGACAAAAATTCGAGTGAAGCAAAGGCTTCCCTCACCCAAGTTTTTGGCAGGACCATATCACACGAACAGAGCCAATTAAAAATTCGTGTGATACACATGCACTTATCACACGTCTTTCATCCGGGATGGTATTAGAAATCGTTTTGTTAAAGGTTTGGGTCAAACATCGGGAATATAAATCAACATTAACTTTTTATAAGTTGTTGAGTTTGTAAATGTAAAAATTATATGAGTAGATTTGTTTTAAAAAATACTTTGATAAAAGTATACATATATCACATTTCTATAAATATTTTTATAATAATAAGAGGTCAAAATTGTGTTTTGGAGACCGGTAATACATTTCCTAAACGATTTCTAATACCATCCCGGAAAGAGTATACTAGCTGATTCAAAAAAAAAAAAATCAAAATGCAATAGCAAGCTACAGCCTAACTTTGATGCTACAAGGCAACATCCGACTGGCTGCTACTAATCCGTTTCAGTTGCTCTGTAGTGTTTCATTTTCGGCTGGCTGGTGCTCTGCAGCTGCAGCCTGTAGCACTGCAGCAGGAAGCTCTACCAAACACACTAAATAGGTGCATAAACAAATATGCCTTACTCGTATCCGATATTCAAAAATGTTACATCAATCTTTTACTAGAGTCTGGGAGGTATGAAATTGGTCAGGACATGATGTATCTGATATGAACATGTCATCCTACGTAGCTGATGAAATAAATAAGAAGCTCAAAGCTTACAAGGACATTCCTTCCAGAAAGGCTCAAAAAACTTTGAAGCATTGTAGAGAATGTCATACCCGATCTTTGAGGATAATGGTCTTGTAGGACATCTGCTGTCATCTTTGTCACCTGAATTGACAAGTTATCTGAGTTGAAACCAGCAAAATCAATGAGCCAAACCATCTGATCCCGACCATGTAGCAGATTTAGAATTGAATTCTCCACACAGTACACCTAGTACTTGACTTGCCCATTGGGTATTCTGAAAATAAAATGACAACTCAGAATATAAATATGTGCAGTGAAAATGATAAAAACAAAAAAGTGTTGTGGGGAACTCCCCATATTCAAGTCTCAAAAAACAAAAAGATAGTTGAAGGAACGAGGACAGAAGAGCATTATCAAACCTGGCATCCAGGTCTCGTGACAAGGATACTCCTCCCAATCTTGTCAAAGTAATCAGTTCGATAAATTTTTCCGGTCACTACTTCAACAGATATGTCATCCTACACAATGGAATACAAATAAGATTTCCTACCTGATAATAACCCATCAAATCACATGTCATAATGCACCAAATAGACCTTTCGAAAAAACATAATGCACCAAATATTCCACAAAAGCATACTACGTGTACCATTGTCACATCATTCAAAGCAATGACTTAGAGAAAATCTCACCCAATGGATTTCATCTGGTTTATATTTTGAACGTCATTTTAAGGTTTTCTTTCAGCACTCTAGCAGCCTTCTTTACTTCCCAATTCCATGCTATCAGGTACCTTGCAATTGAAGCGTCTGAGCAATATAGAGCTGATTTTCTGGATACTTGTCCTAGGTCAGATCTAACTTTACCCGTGTCATGTGCCAAAACTCGTCTCCTTGGATGAATCACCTCACCCTGCAAGGTAATCTCCATCTGTTACAAGCTTCAAGCTCCCAAAATCCCAAAAAACTCAAAATCCAAAACCTCCCAAAACCTCAAAGGGACCAAAGCTCCGAAAATGCAAAACTGCCAAAATCTGGTATTGTTCAAACATCATTTCTGGCTACAATCCCCCGGTCCAATAAGCAACAAAGATCTTCAAAAGTGGACGGCGCACATTTTTTTTTTATACATCTTGTTATGATCTAGATATTAACACTTAGCACAAGCACAGTACACTCCTTACCACTCTCATACTATATACACAGTGTTACTACACAGTTCTGACAGGATTGTTTCATTAGCCGTTACACCAAAGTCGAACACGTAGAGGTTGCAGGGTCGAACAGAGCGGGAAGCAGGTACATCCTCCCATGCGCACCAATGGCATTGTAACTCGCCCCCGTCGTGCGGTCCACCGCCAGGTTGCCTGCGAAACCGGGGTAGGCGCCGCTGGCATAGACTCCTGTGCAGGCAGTGGCGGCCTCCAGCGGTGCGTCCTTCTCGCCCTGGTAGAATCCGTCGCGGAACGGGTTGGTCACCGTGCCGGCGATCATGCTGGCGATGTTGATCACCATGCCGTCCATGCCGACGTCGCCGCTCGGCGGCACGAGCGCCGGTGTCTGGGGTCCGTACAGAGGCTGGTGGAACGGCCACGCGCACTGGCCGGGACACTGCGTGGCGGAGTTGCCGACCCACACGTAGGCGGTCCCGGCCTTCACATCCGAGCCGTGCAGGCCGCAGCGGCTCATGCAGAACCCGTCCACGGTGACGTCCTGCGCGGTGAGCACCAGCGCAATCCCACCCTTCTTCGTCCCGGCGCGCGCCGCCAGCTGCGGGAGCTGAGCCAGCGTGAGGTACTTCCCCAGCGAGCACCCTTCGTCGGCGACCTGGCCGCCGAGCGCCACCTGCGCGCTGCCGCCGCTGGAGCGCGCGCCGTTGCTGCCGCTCCGCGCCTTGGACAGGTACAGCTGGTTGATGGTGTTCCACCACTCCGACACGGACGGGGACGGCGTCGTCGGCGACGCGGTGGTGAGGGACTGGAGGAAGTCGGTGACCACGGCCTTCTGCGCCGGCGTGAAGCGGCCGTACCAGAGGATGGACACCGGGATGCGGCCCTGCAGCACGGCGCCGTTGTGGTACGTGAGGAGCGCGCTGGGCGGTGGCTTGTACAGCTCCAGCAGGCTCCTACCGCCCACGGAGAGACGTGCCGAGCTCAGGAGCAGGACGCACACTAGCATAAGTGCGACGTGGCTCGCGCTCTGCCAGCCGCGAAAGCAACTTTGAGGTGATGCCATTTCTCACTTTCTCACGGAGGGATTGGCGACCTGCTATGATGGAGTGAAAGTGCAGGAGTGGTTTATGAACGTTGTTTGTGTGGTTTGTGAAGAGTGACGAGGTCGAGTATTTATAGGTCCGAATTCCCCGTGTGCCGGGCAGTTTCGTGAAGCCTTCTCTGCCCATCATCCCTGGGGTAGCGGCTGCCTTCGTTTTGGTTTTGGAGCGGCTTGCTCTGATCCGAAGCTGACTCGGTGGGAGGCAGCTGGATGCGTTTGGACCCGAGGGTGACGCCGATTGTGTTGTCACTCGCTCCCACGCCAGGCAGCCACCATGCATCCATGAAAGTAAACTACCATCGGGCTTGTGCTTGCCGGTCCATGATGAGAGGCTTGACAGGTTGGATGTCGGCTGTCGTTCTGAATCTCAACTTCTCAAGGCAGTCAAAGAAGATGGTCGACGCCTGGTTCAACGGTCAGCAGTGGCGCCGTAGTAGTGTTTTGCGGTTCAAATATTGCCGGGACTGATACATGATTTCTGGCTGCACGGGGTATGTCGCAAACTAGTCCACACAAGAAAACATTCTGAACATTTACGTTTTTTTTTTACCAACTGAACATTTACGTTACCGTAAGCAGAGCCCCTCCTTCCCTGTTTTCTGGACGGGCAACAATCGAGTACTACTAGTTTGAAGTTTCTCCTCAGACAGCGGTGGAAACGAGCATGGCGATATGGGCATACGGCGACGACCGATTGAGAATCCGAGATGATGTCCTTCCTACGTGGTCTGACCCTCGAGGAAGGGAGAGCGCGACACGAGCTCTGTTGACGTGGCATCCAGAGCGCTTGCACATCCCGGCCTGAATGGCTCAAACGAGTTGAATCGAACCTATTTTGGGGGCATCTTGATCCTAAAAGGTGACACGGACCATTCGGTAGCCAGCTGTTCACGGCCTGTACCCTACACAGGATCCGAGGCCCGCGGACCACGGTGTCTCGTTCTCTTCTCCTCCCATGGTTATCCTTCCAGCCCGGTCCCTTGACAACCCAACAACCTACCCCTGCTAGTGTTGTCCAAACAAAAAGAAAATCCTACTCCTGGTAGTAGCAGTACACCTATACTAGCGAGAGTAGCATTAGCACTAACAGTCAGCGGCTAACCATTTGTTAATCAACATCAACATGCATGCGTGCATGACCCTGTGCACGCCCGAACAAGTCGTCGATCAGGGGAGTGCGGGCCTGCGCTGCGGGGACATGCGCGAGACACGGCGCAGCCGGGTTTTATGAGCCCTAGGAGCGTCCTGCGAGATGACAGCCTGCCTGTCTGCCTGTGTCTGTCCTGTGCGGCTGTGCCCATGCTTAAGAGCAGCCGCCGTATGCGTACCCGAGACTACTCGCCGCACTTGTGCATCATCACATCGCTCTACGCGTCATTACGCGTACCATGCATTACTCTGTTCGACAAGTACCACCTGGTGATTTTCATATGAGTGGATGTGGTAGTTAGGCATGTAACCCCGGGATTCATGGTAGAAATTAGTGGAGGCTAATCACTCTCTGCTGACGGTAACTGTAATGGTACGTGCATTTGCACTTGTCAGCAGAAAACAGCACAATTCTGTCTCTGTATCCTCAAGGTAAATTCGAGTGAGAGCGAGTTACAGTGCTCTGTACCGCACATCGGCTTAAATTGCTGCTAGACTGTTCTTGACTGTAAAATGGCAGTACGGCGTCAGTAGTAATGGCTGTTAAGGTAGAGCCGTACCAGTAGCTACTCCTGCTGCTTCTACTGCTCAATTCATTATCGTCATGAATCAAGACGTACTCGCTGTAACTTTTTGACATTTGCTTTGTTCCCTGTACTGTTTTACAACGAGAACGATGCCATTAGCTGAACCTTAGCTGAATTCCGTAACTTTTTCTTTCTTCCTTCATGTTTGCATGCAAAAGGGAGAGCGGGGAGGTGCATTACGTACCTGTATTACCTGGACGGGCCTACTTGGGCTATATTTACGCCGTCTCAAGTATTGTGCAGCCCAAGTCTCTAACCGTTCCCGACTTGCTTCAAGCCCGAATTTACCATGAGGTCCCCTGCAGATTTTGTTTTACGGCATCCTGAAGAATTTACCAGGACGTTGACCTCAAAAAACGATTTACCAGGACGTGGAGGCAACCGACAATGGCAATCTACACGAGCGACAGCCAACAGGCATGATATAGCTTCGTCCTCTACCCGGATCGAAAACAGTTAATCACCATAAACGCGTGTATTAGCAACCACCGTACAGTAGAGATACTAGTAGTCAAGTTTACTCGCGCCATTGTGTCAAAAAAAAAAACGTTACTCGCGCCAGAACACGTAACTCCCGTGCAAAAGGTACTACTACTATAGCGCAGGCATCCAACTGCATGCATGCATGCAGACATTGCATCATGCATTCGCATTCCGTTTTGGGCTTACAAGAGCTGGCTGGTAGCTGGCCTTGAGCTCCTTCCACGAAACGTTCCAGGAAAGGGGCGCAGCAGGACACGCCGAAAAGACAAGAGCATGCATCGGTACTGTCGTGATAGCTCTCCACGTCCGTGCACGCATCAAAACCTCATCAATGGCACGACCTACCTCTCGCTCGCCCAGTCGGCCCACATGCTGTTTTTTTCTCGCTGCCCTTCAACGTCAGCGGCCACCTCCTCCCGGTCCGCCTCGCGCGCGGATAAGGCCAGGGCAGCCAACAACGGACCACGGCTGCCCTGCCGGCCGCGGCCGCGGCCGCTAGCCAGCCAACCACGCGATCGCGAGCAATAACAGAGGAGGCCGTTCACGTGCGCGTCGTGCAGTGCAGGCGGCCGCAGCGCGACGCGCATAGCCGCTTCACTACCAGCTGGAGGCCGGCCGTACGCGGATCTCTATGCGAGCCCACACCGGAGGGTCCGGGCCGCCGGGGACATCCGGCCCGGCGAGCAGTACGGCCTCCTCAGCGCTCTGGCTCGGTGTGTGGCCCGCTGACATGCGGGACCTGTACCTTCGCGTGCTTTACACCACTCGCCGTACGCCGATGGGCCTCGTCAGAGATCTCTCTATCTCATCTCATCCGATCCGATCCGATCCGATCCGATCATGCGAGCGAGGTGCGTCCTACCCGACTGGGTTGGCAAATAAGGTGACGGGTTTCACTAACCCCACCACAGTGACCGTGACCATCTGTCAGCTCACGGCCTTGCATGCAGCATTGCTGGCATCCTTGATTCTTGGTCACTGGTCAGTTGCGTTATTGTGTACAGTACGGTACAAAGACGATGCAGTTGGTGCTCGCCTGCTGGGATCAACGCTGTGATGGTAGCATTGGCTCGGCTATGGAGATTTGGGATCGACGGGGTCCCGTTCCATGGGCTGGCTCCTCGCTCCCATTTCTCCGCGCTTGGTTTCTTTCGTCCTCTCCTATAAACTAGTAGGCGGGCCAATCTGTCAGCCACTGCAGTCTCTCAGTACCATGCATGCAGGCCAGCACCAGCCTGGCTGGCAAGTTACGTGGATGAGGAATGCCCTACTCCTACCGGCGAGGCCAGTGACTGTGACTGGATTAGTGGATCGTACTGACAAAGCCAGGGCGCAGGGCGCACCAACTGTTGTGGGTACTCCTACTACAGTAGTGCTGCTGCTCTGTTCACAGCTAGAGTACTCCTACAAACAACTGGGAACCGGGCCCGTAAGCCAGTGAAACAACGTTCGGAATCCACACAACGGGCCCGGCCCACCACCACCTCCCAACGTTCTTATCCCGCTGCGTAACATTTCAAGCGCCTCGAGAAGCCAACCTGCTTTTACCCACTCCAGCAGTCCCCACTTTGCCCTTCCCCCCCCAATCCCCAAGTTGCCCCTGCTTTCCGCCCGGGCCAGCTGCGGTTTCCGCGGCACCAAGTGCCGGGGCAAAATCGTAAAGCTCACCCAATTACAGCTGGGAGCTGGCAGGGGCCACGCAAAGCCAGCTGTCAGTGACCGTTCGGGCAGCCCGGCCAAGGAAGGACGCCTCTTTACTTTGGCCCAGAAAAGTGCCCTCGTCATACGTCACGCGCAGCGCGCAGGGTCCCAGGCCGGCCCCCACAGCCCTCCACACTCCACTGTCTGTGTCTCACTCACACACATCGCCAATTTCTCGTGGCCGCTATAAAAACCCCCGCTCATCCCCACCCATCCATCGCAAATCGTCGAGCAAGAATAGCCAACAGAAAGAAATTCATTCGTCCAAGAACACCCCACAACCCCACCACAAGTTTCGTCTTGGAGAGCTGAGCCTCTAGAGAGCCTCTACCAATGGCTTGTTCCAGTGCATCTTTAGCAGCGACGCTGCTCGTGTTCGCGCTCATGTTCCAGGCCTGCCTCGCGGGGAGGAGGCTCACCGCGCTAGTGCAGGAGCCGGCCATCACCATGAAGTACCACAAGGGCGCGCTCCTGACGGGCCCCATCGCCGTCAACTTCATCTGGTACGGCGACTTCTCTGCGCCGCAGCGCGCGGTGATCACCGACTTCGTCTCGTCGCTGTCCGCGTCCCCGGCGGCGGCGCAGCCGGAGCCGTCCGTGGCCACGTGGTTCAAGACGGCGCGCAAGTACTACGCCAGCTCCAAGGTGCGGTTCCCGGCGCTGCGCCTCGGCTCCCACGTCGTCGACAACAACTGCTCCCTCGGCAAGCGCCTCACGGAGAGGGACCTCCTCAGGCTCGCCGCCAAGGGGGTCCCCGAGCCGCGCCATCAACCTGGTGCTCACGGCCGCCGACGTGGCCGTGGACGGGTTCTGCATGTCCCGGTGCGGCACTCACGGCGCGTCCCCGCGGTCCCGCTCCGGCCGGTTCGCGTACGTGTGGGTGGGCAACCCGGCGTCGCAGTGCCCCGGGCAGTGCGCGTGGCCGTTCCACCAGCCCGTGTACGGCCCGCAGGCGGCGCCGCTCACCCCGCCCAACGGCGACGTCGGGGTCGACGGCATGGTCATCTCCCTGGCGTCCATGATCGTCGGCACGGTCACCAACCCGTTCGGCAACGGCTTCTACCAGGAGGGGTCGGCCGACGCGCCGCTGGAGGCCGCCACGGCGTGCGCCGGCGTGTACGGCAAGGGCGCGTACCCCGGCTACGCAGGCTCGTTGCTAGTGGATCAGGCCAGCGGAGCCAGCTTCAATGCCAACGGGGCCCACGGGAGGAAGTACTTGGTCCCAGCGCTCGTGGACCCGGACACGTCGTCGTGCGCCACCTTGGGCTAGATTTCACGGATCGTAATTATCGTTTGTGACTGATGATGAGGTGGTTGTGGTGCTGTGGAGAGAGTTCCACGCGGCCAAAATGTGTAGTACTTTGTAGTAGTGACTAGTGACCATGGTGGATTCTTTCATTTGTTCGATGAGAAACAAATATTTTCACGCGTATCTCTTACTATCGAATCTCGAGTTCAAGCTCGAGCACCTCAACGTGCCACGTCGTATAAAAAACTTAAGCCGTCCGATCGTCTGACAATTTAAAACATACGGCAAAAAAAAAGTTCATCGTATATGGCCTCTCGGGACGTCCAGAAAATTCACGCGAGTCACCGTAGGGAAGTCCGCAAGTCAAAGAAGCAACAAATAAAAAAAAAAAAAAAATAAAACATAAAAAAGGCACTTCTATCCTCCAGCCAAGCATGCAAGAGAACGACGTGAACAGCACGTGTCTTCCAGCCTTCTGTCGCTTGCTCCAGAACATTCAGGCCTCCCAATACAAGCGTCGCGTCGCGTGAGCCTGCTGCTCAAGGGCAAGGCAGCGCGCTGAATCCGCACCCGCGCCGGGGAGCACCCGCACTGGGGCCGTGTCTTTGCCGGGCCGACGTCAACTCGCCTCCGCGCTAGAGGGCGGTTCTGCCCCGCCATGGCCACCGCGTCGCCGCCCTGCATCCCGCCGGCCGTCGCAGCTGACCGCCTAGAGCTCATTGCGGCGAGTCTGCCACACGCCTTGAACCTCGCTGCATCCTTTCACGCCACACGCCTGGTGATGGAGACGTGCGAGGAGCTCGCCGCGCCATTCGCCTGGAACCACTTCGGGGTCGCACATGAAGCCCCGTGCCGAACGCGTTTTTTTGGTAGGTGTTGGCATAGCTTCCATGACCACCGGCCGGCCAGATCAAGCCAGCGCCGCATGTAAGCATCTCGGCCTTTCGCGAAGTAGCATGGATAAGCTTTCCCTTTTCTTTACACAGGCTGACCCTTATTGACTTCACGAGAAGCAGCCAAACAGATGGCCAGTGGGTCCCACAGCAACAGCCTCTGGGCCCTCCGGCTTTGCATTTGCAGACACAGCCAAATAAATAAAGGACATACGGGCACACAAGGGCTCATGGCTCAACGATAAAAGCCATTGGTTAGGGGTCCCACCCAAATGTTTAAATCCCTGCAGGTGATACTTTATCCCTGATTTATTTCGATTTTTTCCTACGCTATGTATTAAGTGGTGGCGACGCCCCCATCGATAACGAGGCGTCAAATGGTGACTTCGAACTTCAAGATTTGCGGCTTAGTCCTTCAAAGGTGATCATAGGGGTAGGGTTTGCGACGCGTGTTCATAGGGGTGAGTGTGCGTGCGTGTTGAGCGTCTGCGTTGTACTTTGTGTAATTAAAAAAAAAGATAAAATGTAATCGCGCACGACTGTTAGCGCCAAATTAGATTATTTTTAATAGCGGCTACCAAACACACAAACGCTCAAATATTAAAATATATATGCATTGTTGTACTTAGAAGCGGCTAGAAAGCTACTCCCAAGATGAAAAAAAAGCTACTCCCTCTTAGAAAAATATATATTTTCAAATCTCATTTCTATCCATTAAAATGACATCTAAAATATATTAGATGTTTTAAATAAAAACTGTGCTAATATTTTTTTCATTTCATAAAGATGTAAACATTGAATACTATGCTAACGTAAAATTAGTGAATCAATTTTTACATTACTAAGATTGCTATCGTTAACACCAGGCGTCCCGGATAGCATTTCTTGGAAGTTTGGACAAAGCAATGTGTACTCTGCATCATCAGCATATCATGCGCAATTCTTCGGGGCGACCTTCAATAACTTTGGGACGCTAATCTGGAAACCTTGGGCCCCGCCCAAATGCAAGTTCTTCGGCTGGCTGGCCATCCAAAACAGAATTTGGACTCATGGATAGACTGCAAGCGCCGTAAACTGGCCGAATCAAAGTATCTGCACGCTATGCAGGCAAAGAACACGAAACTGGAGTGCACCTCTTCGAGATCGCAGATTCGCCGACGGATCTGGATGAGATCGCCGTCTGGACGCAAAATGCAAGCATTCGACCCGGTAATTGGACTTCAGGAGAAAATTTGCATGATTGGTGGACGGCTATGTCCAAGCTGCCGTCTTCTAATAGAAAAGGCCTACGCTCGCTGATTTTACTCGTATGCTGGGAGGTGTGGAAGGAAAGAAATGCTAGAGTTTTTGAGCGGACCGAGGCGCCAAACTTCGTTGTTCTTCAGAGGATCAAGGATGAGGCAAGATTATGGAGCTCCGCTGGGGCCAAACATCTCTCGGCAATTCTCCCGTCGCCCGCTTTTGTTCCTCTTGTATAGTCCTTGTATAGGTTGTTGGTTTTTTTTTGGCCTTCGCCGTTTTTTCCTCAGTCGCCTTTTCTGTAAAGTTGTTTGCGCCGTCTGGCGTATCTCTCCTGATTAATATAACAGGCATCGCCGATGCCGGTTCGTTTCAAAAATTTTTACATTACTTTCTTTTCTATCACATGCATCTATAGCATAGAAGGATAAGGTCCGCATAATACGTGCTGTCACCCTCAACGAGGGCGCGCAAAGCCGCACCGGGTTTCTAGTCCTGTTCGTATTGCTTGTCGATTTTGCCCACGATTTTACTCGGTTCCCCAAAGTTTTTGCCAGCTTTGAACATGACCAAGGCCTTGTTTAGATGGCTAAAATTTGGAACCGGGATGTCACATCGTATAATCTTGAAGACGTTTAGTTTGTTAGTGGTAAATATCATCCTATCATGGAGTAATTAGGCTCAAAAGAATCGCCTCATGATGTACATCTAAACTGTGTAATTAGTTATTTTTTACCTACATTTAATACTTCAAACATATGTCTTTTTGGTGTATTTAATGTGATGTGATGGAGAAAGTGGAAAAAAGGTTAGAAACTTTAGCAATCTAAACAAGGCCCAAAATGCATGAATGTGTATGCGTGAAATCATGTGCTATTCTGCACCTGTTCGTGCAGATGGTAGATGTTCGGTGTACCAATGGAAGAAAGATAGCATAAAGCCATAAACAATAAGACTTGGTCAGAAAAATATTGCTATCCGGCCATGGGAATTGCGAAATCCGCGAGCATGTTCCGTCAAGTCATGTGCGTGCGCCGAGCAGCGAGCACATCGAAAGATACCAGCTTCGATGTTACGCCATCGAAAGAAAACTGCAAAGGCCGAAAGGGCAGGACTGGGAAGTCTGGGAGAGAAAACAACCGAGGTCGGGTAAAGCAAAAATGCGTACACTTAATGGGCTCCAGAGTTGGGCCGGGCCATAATGTGACACGGTTCCATGGCCCATAAAAAGCGCTGACGGTTTAACCAGACTGGGCCTTCCAATCTGACGGAAAGTTCCGATGATCTGTTTATGTCGGTACGTATTTCACTTTCTTTGACCGTTCCGTCAAGTAAGATAACGAGATAGTATCACACAAAGCACTGTGTGTGTTTCACCTTCTTTGACGAGATACTTTTTTGCGAAAAGGAAAAATTCCATTAATACTAAAGCAAGTTACATCCTCTCATTATAAAAGTAAACCAAACTATTCTACCTTCATTGATGGGAGACAAGAAACATTGAAAAAGTCATAAATTCCACCATCTAGAATCATCATCCCAAACGGATATGCCACGGACGCAAGCTCCGATCCGAACGAACAGGGTCATCTCACCATCCACCGTCATCCTCATACCCATCACTTTTGTAAAAGAGGAATAAATCGCTAAAACTCCACATGCGAACATGATGAAATTGGCGCCGCCGACACGTCGTTGAACTCATCGTTGTTGCCTTCACCGATTCGTCATGAGAGAACACAAGTCCAACCGACATCCGGATAGATATCGTTGGAAAACTAAATCTCACTAGCCCATCGTCATGGTACGCAAAGAACCACAACGAGACAAAGGAAGGGCCGGAGTACCTTATTATCCATCAATGGTGGATCTCCGGAGAAACTTTAAACCTTGAACATTCGATCTACTAAAAAAACTTATTAAAAACGATGGATCCCCACTCCCTTGCCCCCCGATGATCTGAGGAGAAGGGAGTTGGACCAGCGGTGGTGGACAACGGGAGCCGGCGGCGGCGCCCCCTAGGGTTGGAGCGGCGGCGCGTCTATCTCCACCGTGCTGTTATTTGTTCCATATATACAAGAGTGCCTTTGACGAGATACTTTGGTTTAAATTTTTGTTCCCTTTGGGTTTGGGAAGTCAAAGCTCCTGTTCTTCTCTGATCATTTTGATTGCGTGATTGCTATGGAAGCACCGTAATGCTTGTGCCTTCGATGCAGACTCCCCTTGCGATAGTTTAGAGATGAGTAGCTTTTTTTTTTTCTTTAGCAGACGCTCAACACGCATGCAGATAGGGTGGGAGCTAAAAAAAGGAGATGTGCATTTTGTTTGGACAGGGATACTAATAAAGTAGCATCCTTGTTATGCCTAATGTCATGCTATCGATCTGGACCGGGAGCTCTCGGCTTCAATTTCAAAGAACAAGTGAACAACACAATAACAAACTAACCAAGCTCACCCCAACGGCATCAATATGCTTAGTTGTGACAGTGACAAAGCCTCCGGTCGTCGTGTGACTGAGTAATTACTCTCTAGACACTTCTAATAGCTTAAATGGATAGTTAATCTTCACAGCAAGGTAAGATGTTCAGATGATTAAATGTTTTGTATGACTTAAAGCAAAATCCGACCTTAGCTCAGTTGGTAGAGCGGAGGACTGTAGTCTGTGCAGATTAATCCTTAGGTCGCTGGTTCGAATCCGGCAGGTCGGAAATTTTTTTTGGTTTTTATTTCTTTTTTTTTTTTAAATTAATAGCAAGTTATTTCTGCTATCACTTCTTTTGCAACTTTGCGTCACCACCACAGCCTGTTTTATATATTCTTTTTCTAATAACAAATTATTATTACCTTTTAGAACTTGCGTCACATATCACCCCGAAGCACAAATAATTCACCTGAACTGGCAGAGTTGGTACGGAGTACGTTGCCGAAAGTGTGTTCATTCCTCTCAATGTGCAGATGACAGGGATCGCACTGTCCATTCTAAAGATGTGACGAGATGCACCCTCACTGACGACATTTCTCCCTAATCATATTCTTTCGTCCTCTTCCATTTTTCTAGGGTCCAATTAGGAAAATTGTTAATGATTCACCAAACAACCACATGAACAATGACAGTCAAGTGGAGTAATACATTTGGTAGTTTGTAATAACGGGCTGTACAAATATCTGTCTGTGTCATCATCGGTCGCCAAATGCCAATTACTCTTGGTACATCTACTACTTGCCTAATGCCATTTTGAAAAATACAGGAAAAACAATTATCACGGTATTTTTAGTGCAGGAGCCTGGGACTGGGAAGACCTTGATTTGAAACAATTTTTCTCTACCACTAGTAAGAAATTTTGTTTGATTTTGCAGAAGTATCCGCTCACTGATGGCGCAACAACAGTCTAGTGGTTCGATCGACGTACGTATGCTTCTAGAAACAATACTACTTGCAGTGTCATTGCAGAGTTTCACTGTCATGCATTATACCTCCAGACAGAAAAACAGTGGATAACTTCACCGTTAACTCATGTTGAAATGCAAAGAATACATGCAAAGGCGAAATGTGAAAGACATGATGGCGAAAACAATCATCGTTCATGCTAACTCGGATCCCTTCGTTCATATCCTTGTCACCACACCGAGCAAAAGCTATGGTCCTCGATCATGTTGTACATGCCCTACTTGCAGCAGCTTTTGAATAGTTTACTGTAAACATGCATACCAGCTACAGAGATTTGTCTCTAAGAAAAGTCTCGGCGACCACAGGGATGCGATGAACACTCCTCGCGGTCGCCATGCACCATTTTTTTACTCGTCTCGGGCCGGGCGGTCCAGCTGATGACTTGCCGCGTGATCGCACAGTGTAAAGCGTCATTGCTTAACAGGGCGTCCGCTTGTCTCATCTGCAAAACAAGGGGGCCGCTACGGCACGGCCGGATTCCTTCCCTTTCCGCATGTGACCTCAGCTGATCTCGCTGCCGCTTACGAGATTCGGTCACCGCAAGGCCCCAAAACGCAACAGCTGCTAGTGTTTTACAGTGTCTTCTGCGAGTTCCTGTAATATAATCCTTGCTGCGGGTGGTAGCGTTGCTCCATTTCCATTGCCGGCATTGACGCGTTTCACACAGGATTGCAAGTGGTAGCAGAAAGCAGGTTCAGTTGGTAGTTGCAGCAGTAAGGTCTAGTGGCCTGTGGGCACCAGCTAGCTACTCACTGCTTTGCTTGACTTGAAAAAAGTCCACAAATGCTAGCCTGTAATTTCAGCCTAGCTAGATTTTAGAAAGCAACCAACAAGGCTGTAGCTCTCTGCTCATGACCAAGTTTGTCAAAGGAAGCAACTGGAGCTCAGTGGCCTCTTTTTCCTCAGAATTTTAATGAGGCATTTTAACTGGAAGCTTGGCCGAGAAGTGGTCGCTTGAATTGGAGAAGACCTCACCACGGCACGGTCTCTCTGACCTCTCGCACGCCAACATGTCGTGGTGATCGCGCGCGGCGTGACTGTGGCCCTGCTGCTGGTTTGGTGAGTGGTTGAATGCACATTTACCCTCTCCCCGCCACTGCACGAGCATTCAGTTCAGCGAGTGTCCCAATCTTTGGATGCAACAATGCAAGGCGCAGCAGCAGCGGTTGCTGCACTGCACTGCACTTCTTCATGAGAGAGGGCGGGGCCTGCACCTGCACCTGCACCTGCACTGCACACTGCGCTGCAGCAACGGCGAGAGACGCCGACGCAACCATAAATGACAGGCATCTCCTCTCTCCGTGTGCGCATGCACACAATCGATCATGCATCTGCAGAAGCAGAACTCCATCCACTTGCTGCCTGCCTGCAGGCCGATCGATCAGGTTCGAGGAGACAGTAAAACAGTAAATCGATCGCGGGCAATTAGTGGTAGCGCCGGGCACGCAGCGGAGTACACCACGTAGTAATTTACTCACAGATTAACGAACGGTAACCGGTGATGGCAGGCGAGTACCTGCTGTCCTCTCGTTTCAGGTAATCATCAGGTGCTCCTGTAATCACCTATACCACCTGAAGAGGAGTAGGATGAACTGTAGCTGTTGTGTTCTCTGCCTCTCCTGTTCGTTCATACAGTATGTGGGTGATGAGATCACACCCTCCCCCTAGTACAGTGAGCTAATGACGGGTAAAAACTAATGGACTGTTCGTGTGGTCGTCATAGAGGGGCAGTGAATTGTGAAACTGCATTTGGTAACCTGCAACTGATTACTGCGAGGCGATGAACAGCTAAAGCTATTGCATGGAATGATACACGACGATACAGCTTGTCAGCTTCGCAACAGTAGAGTCCAGCTCTGCTGGAGCTGGACAAGCACCACTCTAGCGATGCTTTCATAAGAACAGGGGTCCTGGCGTAGTAGCAACCATGCTTCTACGTGCACGCTAAACTGATAATTATATTGAGTGTGTGGTTACCAAAGGTTTTGGTTGGTTGGGACCCAAAGGACGCATCAAACAGGACATTATAAAAATGGTAAGAGGCTCGTTGCATTTCCATGCAGAATACGAAGAAATTCAGACCTGCGACAGTGCAATGCCATGCAGGTATATACACTATTTGGTTAATTCAGAGCGAAATTAGATGAAAGTAATAAATTAAAAGAAACTGTGACTGTTGTCGCCCTCTGCTATGAGGTGCTTAATTTGTTACAGTATTATACTAGCACTATTTGCTTTGATGAATGGGGAAGGACAATGATTAACATCACCGTCCCTGCCACCTCCGTCCAAGATTGAGGCATTATTCCTTTGTCCAAGATCGTCGCTCGTGTGTGTAAGGTCACATCAGTTTTAGTTTGCATTTTCGGCCAAAATTTCCAAACTTTAACTAAGGTGACAGAAAATTTTACTAACATCTATAGCTGCCGGAGATAGTTTGTCTCTGGAACTCTAAAATAAAATGGCCTCAGCAACCTTGCAAAAACTTTTGCCAAAATTTCCTTGTCGTCAGTGTATATTGTGGGCTCGTGGCTATCATCTATAGCCCATGGACAATCCTATAACTCTTTCCCTTTTCTTTTTATGCCATGGCGTGATTGCTAACAAAAGAACTCAAACTATCAATTCCCCCGGCCCACCACTCCCACCCCACCCACCAAACATCAATAGCTAATGCAAAAATAAAAGGCTATTCATGAGAGGTTAAGAAGAACTCCAATGAGTTGACTAAAAATAGCTGGCAAAATGGTAGGACGGCTATTCAAATCCCTGTGCTCGAGAGGTTACTTCGAGAAGAACTCCAATGGGTTTGCGTGTTCATAGGGGTGAGTGTGCTAATTAAATAGCTGGCAAAAAAACAGTGAACAACAAAGACGGTCTTATTTGAGTTCCTCAGTGTGTGTTGTGACGTACTAGCCTACAAATGGAGCTCAAAGACCTCCTTTTTTATTGGCCATTCTTAAACATGAAGTCGTTTCTTGCGAGCCACATAGCTCAGCAAACAACCTGCCGTATTAATAATAAAATATTTTGTTTTTCGTCCTCCCAGCTTTGAGCAAGTATCAAATAAGTGTCCAACGTTGATCGATCAGTGGAGGAATCCCCGTAACTGTAACTACATGAATGACAAGCACTTAATTTAGTTCAGGATCTTGCCACGTTATAAGTCACTTTTACATAATTAAATAGTCAAAGTGACTTATAATTTGGGATGGACATTTTTTTTTCTAACTGCTATTTTTGTTTAGTTCAACATCATATGACACTTTGTCCTGTTTCAATTTGAAAATTCTTTATTCTCTCTCAACTAACATGCCACTATATTGTCAACGATGTATTTAATATTTATCTCCATTCCTTCTTTTTGGACGCCCTCTAAATTCTTAGTTGAACCCCTTAGGTGCTGTCGTAAGCACTTAATTTTTGCTTGCTGTTTTTCTAAAGGGAAATGACCTTAATGTAACACCTTATCAGATATCTTTGAACATATTACAGAAACCGTTCTGCAATAACCACCTCAATTCAAATTTGAATACAAGCAGAGATTTGGTTCAAGACGAGAGGCAATGCCTCATGTATAGTGTTCTAAATCACATTCCAACCAGTGCTAAATAGTATTATGTCTATTGTTT
Organism: Hyparrhenia diplandra; assembly: GCA_015847255.1. Lineage (NCBI taxonomy): Eukaryota > Viridiplantae > Streptophyta > Magnoliopsida > Poales > Poaceae > Hyparrhenia > Hyparrhenia diplandra. Next base: position 72,969 of record JADLZK010009282.1, on the reverse strand, counting down.
AAAAAGTTAGGTTTTGCAGGTTATTGGGTCAAGGAAATTTTTTTACTGAAAATTTGAATGACTCCATCTAATTAAACACATCAATGGAATCCCTAAGAATTGGTGTTCATGGATCCTTTCTCTCCTTGACACCGGCAAAACCGTTGTCATGCTCAATGGAATCCCCGGTAGATGGATTTAGTGTCGCAATGGTTTGCGTCAAGGCGACCTCCTTTCTCCCTACCTCTTTATCATCGTCGCCGACGTCCTGCACTAGGTCCTTCACCACCAAACCCTGGCATCCACCCTTCTACACCCCCTCCTTGACAACTCCCCTTGCCCAATCCTCCAGTACGCCGACGACACCCTTATTTTCATTAGATGCTCCGTCGATGCAGTCCACCAAATGAAACAAGTCCTCAAGATGTTCGAGGAAGCCACTGGCCTGTCCATCAACTACCACAAAACTACCTTCCAGCTCGTGGTTGTGCCCGAGGATACAACACAACTCATCGCGTCATCATTTGGTACCACGGTCTCCTCCTTCCCACAAACATACCTGGATCTCCCCTTATCCCCTAGCAAGGTCAGTGTTGTAGATTGCCTCCCACTCATTTCCTCGGTTGACAAACACTTGTCGAGTTGGAGTGCCTTTGTCCTGAACAGAGCGGGTAGACTTGTGCTCTCCACGACTCTCCTCACCTCAATCCCTCTTCATTACATGGCAACCATGTCTATTCCAAAACCTGTCATCCAGGACATTGATCGATGACGACGAGCTTTTTTATGGACCAGTGAAGATAAATGTCATGGTTCAAAATGTCTAGTCGCTTGGGAAACAATGAAAACAGGCAAACTCCAAGGTGGAGTGGGTATCAAAGATTTGGAGGTACAGAACCGTTGCCTCCTGATGAAGTTCATCGACAAATTGTTTGCACAATCGGACGCCCCTTGGGTTGCTTGGATCTTAAAAGGCATGCAAGACAATGACTACCTTTGCAATGGGGGTGACAACTTCATTTGGAAAATTGTGAATGATGAGCTTCATACATACTAATCTCTAACCACTGTCCAACTACACAATGGAGCCTCTACCTCCTTCTGGTTCGACCATTGGCACCCTGACGGGCCGATGTTACTCTCTTTTCTCATACCTTGAGGCCTAACATTTCGGTTCAACAAGTTTTCCGGATGATTTGCGCTTACAGCCCAGGCTCACTAACGCTGCTACCTCCGAGCTAGCTACTCTTCTCCATTGTTTGTAGGTGGTGACAATGGACAACCGTCAGGACCAACGAGTTATGAAGGTAACAGGGAAACGCTATACATCACGGGATGCTTACCATGCCCTCCATGAGGTCGAGGACGTCGACATTCATGGGCAGAAAATTTGGGAATAATGCGTACCAAACAAAGTAAAGATTTTCTCCTGGCTGTATTTCAAGGATAGGCTCAGCACCCAGACATATCTGCATGCCAAACATGTTCTTGACCATGATCGCTGCGAGCGGTGCTCCCAGGACGCAGAAGACAAGCACCACGTTTTCTTCCGGTTGCCGTGCAGTCTTTGCTTTTGGGCTTCACTAGGGCTATCAACCATCTCGACACTCGGCGGCGTGGACGTCCGGACGCATATACCGCACCGTGGTTGACGTCGTGCTCGGCCCTTTGTTCTCGCAATCCATTCTATGGCGTCTATTGGATGCCGGAAACAACAAAGTTTTCGGAATGAGAACCCGACGCCCCCACTCCATTATCGCTAAAGTCTACGATGACATTGTAACTTTGGCGTAGCGACTTAGGCCAGATCATGTACCCAAGCTAAATGCTTGGCGGGCCTGTTTGATCTCCTAGAATGATTTAGCCTCTGCTTTCGTTTTTTTGCAAGGCCTTGTTATAAAAGTTAAGGTGGGGAAGCTCTCCCCCCGTTTGTTTTTTTTTTAAAAAAAAACACACATCAATCCACATAGCATTGAAAAGGAATGACCACCTATGTCATTGTAATTATCAATATTCTTTTCATGGAATTCTCGTAATAAGTAATAAGTTTCCTGTGATCCACAACTTTGTCAAAGCTTCTTGAACCATCCCATATAACATAATTTTAACCTAACAAAGAAATATATAGTGAACTATAACCCAAGGTAAATGCCATGACAAGTCAATGCTCTAAAGTTGAAGTAATTTTATTATTTGTAAGCATGAAATCGTCATGGTTCACAGGACCGGAGAGCCAAGGTTGGGCTTGGGCAGAGCCCGTAGAATCCACCATGAATGCGCTAACCTTTTTTTTTTTAAAAAAAAAACATCGCTGGTATCGTTGGCGCGTCCCCATCACAAGGTTCATAGAGATAGAGACGAGACCCTCACCTATTTTTCCCTGTCTCACTTGATTCGACCATACACTGGTCGCAATTCTTGTCACGTTTCTTGAGAAGACAGAGGTTAAACCTCCTTTTTTTTTTAAAAGGTTAAACCTCCATTTTGTTTCGTTTTTTTCGTTCCATTTCTAACAAGCCTAGCTCCCTGGTCCCTGGAATAACCACTTTGAGCATAGTCTAATTTTCTAATGGTATGAAATATATGCTCGATAATGGAGGCCGAATCAAGAATTCTGCATAAATTAAGTCCCAGGAGCCAGGACAGTGCACTTAACCTGATCTATTAAAAATCTGTCCGGCGAGAGGCAGCATGCAAGGTTGATGCACGGGCGGGCGCCCAGGTGGGGTACACAAGCTACGGCCAAGCTATACCCTCTCGTTGGCAGTCCAAGTGCAAGTGCAAGCGGCCGACACGGGCACGGTGTGCCACGACGGGCTTGTGATTCAACGCGACAAGGCAAGGAATCCACACTTGTCCTACTGGCAGCCTCGCCATGCACCAGCAGACACCTTCACATGCACGCTAACGCTAGTACGTAGTATAGGCCGGTGACGAACAAGGTCTGAACAAAACAAAACGAATCCACACGATCCCTTGACTAGCAGTAGTTAGTTTATTGATGTTGAATCGAGTAATATATATAAATAAATATCTAGAAATTTCTGAATAATAAAGCAGTGCAAATTACGTTGCAGCTGCTGCGTTTACTGTTCAGACTCCATGTTATCTGTAAGAACAGTAGGTGAGTTTCAATTTGTGGTTGCAGCTGATGTGTTCAATGTGATGGGCGGCATTGGCTGCACGTTGCATCCAGCGGCGGCGTTGCGTCGCCGGGAATCGCCGCCAACTCCTCTCTAACAAACATAAACAGACAGACAGCCGCAGTGACTGTGGCGACACAGTGCTCGTCACGCAACTAACGGCTGAAATGGCAACCCAGCGGATGCCAAACCATTGGGCCACGTTTAGATGGCTTAAAATTTGCAAAAATACTATCAATCGCGTAATCAACCGACTTATCTGTAAAGACGTTTCAATTTGTTTGCAGAAATGGGTTATCCTGTGACAGCGCTTGGGCTGTGAAAAGATACTGCGTTACATAGGTAGAGAAGAGACCATGAGCATTGGCTGCACGTTGCATCTATGGGCGGCGTCGCGTCGCCGGGAATCGCCACTCCTTTCTAACAAACGTAAACAACCGACAGATGGAGTGAATGTGAAAAACACAGTGCTCGTCAAATTTTTGGCTAAAAAATTTGCCATGCCAACGAGGCCTTGGTTCATTGCACACTGACGTGACCTTCTGCGGTGCCGCTGCCTTCACTAATTGAAAGGAAGGACTCCTAGTAGTTTGTTGTTATTTTTATTTTTTACTCCCATGCTCTCAAAGATTCATACATTTATCCTTGTTTTTACTACTCCGTATCAATCAACAAATCTACCTAACCCTAACGCCTCCCACCAATAATTTCCTCTCCAAAGGGCTTGTGACAGTACTAGCCATACCGAGCCGTCCAATCAGGGATGAAATCAGCGGATGGCAAGACAGAAAACGACTTCAGCAAGTACTGTAGTGTCTTTTGATTTCATAACAATAAGTCAACATGACATGGCCTTTAGGATTCTAGTAGTGCTAATATATTTTTTTTTAAAAAAAATCTTCAACTGAAAACCCCTCTTTCCGCTACATTCTACTCTGAACCTTTTTTAACTAGTAAATACTAGTATTACTTGTGGTAAAAAAAAAAAAAAAAACTAGTACTACCCTTTAAATTTTAACCGTCTTATTATATACACGGCAAATAAAAAAAAAATAAATGCTTGTCTTGATTTATGTGGAAAGAAAAAACCTATTTATTTATAGTACCCAAGAAAAAACGTGGCGTGCAATAGTAACATCTGCAGCGCGCCGCGCGCCCTCGTTTTTTTTCTCCTTCTCGAGGACGAGAAGACACGGAAGAAGCTACCAGCTCTCCAGCCTTGTTCAGTCTTCTTCTTGTGCCGAGCCCGAGCATGCTCACTCCCAGAGTCGCCGCCCTCTCGATTCTCTCTCAGTCCAGCTCCAGCCGCAGCGGCAGTTTCTTGCCTCGCCCCTCCTCCATCAGGCGTTACGTCCCGCAGATCCGAATTGGAATTTGGGCCTTCGTCTCCACACCACCAATCCGGTAACTACGCGGGCAATAACTCCCTCCCCTGAATCCCCCTGCTTCAGAGTTTCTTGCGCTGTTCATTCTCTCGCGCTCGCGCGCAAATTATTATGCTGGGGAAAGATGATATTCTTCCCCTTTAGCTGCTTTGAGCCCAAAAAAGGCTCAAGCTTTTGCGTTCTTCCCCACAAATATCTGGAGCCGTAGCTTTTGTTTGGTGTAGCCATGGATTGAAATAAATAGTGTGCGGAGATGGCTGCCCACCAATTGTCACGCTGCGCTTTCCATCCCTGCAGCTGCAAGAGGCCTTCTTTTTAGATCTGTGCTGTGCCCTTCCTCCTCTTCCTGGTACCCTGTGATTGGAGTCAGGATTAGTGTTTAATGAAGCTCCTTTTCTTGTCAACTTTTGGATGATGCTTACATCTTATCACCACTCTCGCGTGCTTCTTGGATAGGTTGCCTTCTTTGGGTTTGCTCAGAGCACACACATAAAGCCATTTTACTGCTGGGAGGCTGCCACTTTTAGCATCTCTGTCTCTTGAGTGATCTCCAAGGTAAGCAGTTCCCCCACTCCCTTGGAAGAAACGGAAATGGATTAAAAAATGTTTTGATTCTCGGTTGGTGGAGCAAGGAATTAACTTCCCCGCATCCCTCCATGATTTCTGAAGTTTTGATTAGTAATTTTTTGAGGCTGCTTCATAGAAATCATCTTCCCTTGTCTCTGATCTGTCAAATTGTTCGCTTCTCTCTGGTTTTGGTTGCCTCAGTCCGCTTGCAAGATCTGTATTCAGTTGACTTGGTTCTTCTCGCTTTCTTTTGATGAGAGAAGATTGGCGTACGAAATAAATAGCAGTAGCTCCCATTTCGAGTTTTTCGCCTGAGCTGCGGCACCTAGTTCATCTTGGTGGTTGAAGCATTCAATTCATTTCTGGTGTCGTAATGGAATGGGTGATGGGATAGCTCGTAAGGCCGGTCCTTTGCCTGGTACAGGAAAGGGAAGTGATGGGGAGTGCGAGGACGGCAAGGAGTACAGGTGCTGGGAGGAGCTGTTGCCGGACGCGCTGGGCCTCATCTTCCGCAACCTGCCGCTGCAGGAGGTGCTCACCGTCCTGCCGCGGGTGTGCAAGTCCTGGGGGCGGGTCGTCGCCGGCCCCTACTGCTGGCAGGAGATCGACATCGAGGAGTGGAGCCAGCAGCAGAGCAAGCCCGAGCAGATCGGCCGCATGGTCGAGCTCCTCGTCGCCCGCAGCGGCGGCTCGTGCCGCCGGATCAGCGTCTCCGGGCTGCCCTGCGATCGGCTCTTCTCGTTCATCGGAGACAAGTAAGCGTGAAATCTGGCAATGCACTCTCTGTTTCTGCGTTTCCACCATTCCTGTGGGAAGTGAACATTTTTGCAAAATTCTTGTGACATTCATTTGCGTAGAGCAGTTAGAATTCTACGTTCATTTGCGTAGGGCGGTAGATCAGAATTCTAGGCTCATCCTAAGCCTCGCCATCAGGTCTCAGCGGTGCGAGCTGTAATGGGGGTGTTTGCTTGCAGATTTGCTGAGAACAAGTCTGTCTATTTTGAATTTCTGATGTACAAATTCAGGTCCATTTATTTGTTTGTCTAGCTGGCTTAAAGGTCATTCTGATTGATTAGGAGGCTAGAAGTGGGCCTAGTCATACTTTGAAATTTTGGCTGGACCGCTCGAGCAAATAAAATCACCTCTCGCATAGAGTGAATTCAAACTTATGTGGGAAGGAAAATGGTAGATATGGAGCTTGCAGCATTATGCATTCCAAGGCATGTTTTAGCCTTGTATCTCACTTGTAGGATTTGGATTGGCTACGAAGTTGATCAATTGATATATACTACTGTTCTGAAGAATTGTTTGCATGGTGAACTAGGATTAGACATTGTCCATGCCTAGTACAAATTATTGCATTAGCAAGTACCACACACAATGCAAGTACTGGCACTCACATGCATCAGTTATAGGAGTACACTCATCACAATTACACCCGTCCCATAGCCTATTGGCAGGTCAGATCAGGTCATAATCGTGGGTTCGGTCATCAGTCGGTCTGCATATTTTAGGAGTAGCTGTCATTCATTTCAGATTCTGCACTGGCTGATCCTGTGTTGGCTGATCATCATCTACCACTACTAGCGCGCGAGCCCTTCGGACGCTGGAGATTCCCAGGAGCGAGATCAGCGACTCGATCGTGGAAACCGTGGCGCCGCGGCTATCAAACGTGACGTTCCTAGACATCAGCAGCTGCACCAAGATCGGCGCCCGTGCCCTGGAGGCGTTCGGCAAGCACTGCAAGTCCCTGGTGGGTCTCCGTCGGGTGATGCACCCGATCGACCTGGCGGACAAGGTGTGCCAGCACGACGAGGCGCACGCCATCGCGTGCAGCATGCCCAAGCTCCGGCACCTGGAGATGGGGTACATGCTGATCGCGACGGAGGCGGTGCTGGAGATCCTGGGGCAGTGCCGCGACCTCAAGTTCCTGGACCTGCGCGGCTGCTGGACCGTGGACGACAAGTTCCTGCGGGAGCAAAACCCGGGGCTCCGCGTCCTGGGCCCGCGCGTCGACGACTGCTACGAGAACAGCTACTGGGAGGAGTGCTCCGACTACTCGGACGACTCCTCCATCTACTCGTGGGAGTTCATGGACGACGACGAGGACGACTACTACGCCGCCGGCAGCGACGACGAGGCCATCTGGGACGACGGCCAGGGACTGGAGAACCTGGAGGTCAGGTTCTACGGCGGCGGCTTCAGCGAGAGCTTCGCCGGCTTCGACTGGCCACCGTCGCCGTGAGACCTGCGCTTGCGTTGCGTTGACCTGCTTCTACTGCGTGCGTGCGTGCGTGAGTCTTTGTGTGTTGTTTGCTTGCAGATGTGTGCTGTGCTGCTCTTGTACTCCATCTTCCTCTGGCTTTGCATATATGTGAAGTGAACTGCTAATTGTACAATCTGGATGTAAACTCACGTGTTTACAAGAAGCGAATCACACCATGCTGCGCTTGTGAGATTTCACCGGTGGCATCCCCATCCTACTATTTCGTCCTACGGCGAAGAAAGAGTTCATCAATGTCAGGCACGGCATGGCCTGCGGCTAGGAGTACTGTAGTGGACAGGCCGACGTGCAGCGCCGCAGGCTAAGGGAAGGACACAGCAGCAGAGTACCCTGCCCCGCTCGCTTTGAGGTGCACATCACTCACAGCACATGTGGATGCACCGGAGGAGCAGTGGCAGAGCAGGCCAGCCAGCCCCAGCCCCCGGGGCACACGCAACGCAAACAGCTAAAGAAAAGGTACACCGCTTTTGGACCGGACCGGACCGGACCACGGCCTGCCTGATCCCAAGATTTTGCCCCGAAACCATGTGACAAAGCGGGATCTTTTCTCAGAATCGGTGGGGAATGGGGAATCGATGGATGGGTGCCTAGTAGCCTGGGTGGCGTCCGTCCGTCCGTGGCTGTGGCTGGCAAGGGCACTGGCATCTGCCAAGCCGATTGTCTCTTGCAAGACAAGTTAGCCCCGCCCTCTCGCTGCGCCGCCTGCGCTGAGCTGCGCCTCTGCCACTGCGAGAGCCATGGCGCTGCACGCTAGATTCTGACGGGGTTTTCCCCAATTCCCATGCGGCGGGCAGGGGGCGGTGCGGTGCAGCCTATTTTATCTACCTTGAGGTATGGTCAGGTCCGGATGGATATGCCTCTGGCAAAATATTACTATTTTGACGCGTTCTGGGTGTGATCTGTAATAGCACTAATCTTGGCAGAGATCGCTTGGCCAGGATTTGCCTATATTTGACACTTGACATCGTGCGGTTGTGTACGTACAGTAGGAACCTGTGAATCAGGAATGGAGCACTGCTCAAATGTCCATCTCTATACAGACAAATGAAGAAAGGGACATGTTTATGAACATCAGAACATCTATCTATAAAAAACTTGAGTTGAATATTTTCTTTCCTTTTTCATTTTAATGCTCAATGTCAGGCAAAGATGGCCACTGTACGAGTACATACACATTTTTTTGGCAAATACTCCTACTTGTACGACACTACGCTTTGCTGTGGCTGTGTGGGCCAGTGCCCGAGATCTTTCTTGATTACTGAGGTCTCAAAAGGATAGGTAAAGCATAAACTTCTTGAAATCCACAATTGGCACCGGCATCAGAATTGTTAACGAGGATTTTCTGAATAGGATGTCTGTACTCTTGCTATTCCAAGCCATGTTCTTTTCACTTTCGTTTTTGTGTTTTCCATGTGTCCTTACCTCATCAGCCAGCCACGCCTTTGTTTGTCCCCTAGCTTTATTAACTTTGCAAGATTCCCTGTTGGGACTTGTGGTTGACAATACTAGCATGTAGGAGTAGGCCTGCCGGCTCAGCCTTATCAAGTTGTTGCTGCTCCTGTGACCATCGCTGTGCTATACTACTGTTAACTCTCTTTGGCTTTGGCATCAGCAGCATCATGAGAGCAATCAGAGGCCGGCTGCAATATTCTTTGTGTGTTGGAATGATGGGCAAAAAGGGCGTGTGAGGGTAATGCTAGTATATTTCAGAGACTTTATGTCGGCCCTGCGGTAACAACGGATCAGCTTTGCCCGCGGTAAAACTGATAAAGGGAGTCTGATTATTGATTATTACTCCCTCCGTCCCCTAAATAGATAATTCTCGCTTCCCGGTAAGTCAACGTTTTCAAACTCCAAGCAATTATATATTAAAATATAAAAATATTCATGCTAAGTAATTAGTATCATTGAAAAGATCTTTAAGTTTTTTTAATAAATTTATCCGGAGATATAAATGTTGCGACGTATTTTCTACAAAACCTAAAGTTGAAAAGTTTGTTTGACCCAGACGCACTATAAAAAGTGACATCTAAAAAGGACGGAGGGAGTACTTCGGCTTTTGATTTGCTTTTGTAATCTTAGGCTGGCACTCTGGTATAACATGGGTACTGATTAGTTAAGGCCTGACGCATCACAGGACGTTGTGCTTGGAACTCGGAATCCGACACCAGAATAGATGCTCAACGCTTCAACACAGACCTTGATGATTGTGGATGCTGTTACTGCTGTAACTGCAGGAGAATCCACTGTAACCGAGCTGAGGTAGTAGCAATCTGCAAACAAGACAGTTCATGCGATTCGATGCTTTCCCTTCATACGACTAATCCGCCTCAAAGGAGCATGGAAATGGAACGATCCACTACCATGCCCTTACAGATCGACCCAGTGATCCCCTCAAAGGAGCATCGAACAGATCGACGCAGAGTTTGTCACTGTCACTGCATCTAATTCGGTAAATTCTTGTATGGGGCTGTCCGAGTCAAGAACGATACAAAATGAAAACAAACAATAGTAACCGTGGAGAAGTACGGGGATATATTGCGTTGCCCTTATGACGGCATTTAGTTAATACAGAATTCACAAAAGGCAGCTGATACAGGAGCATTGATCCACAACAATGTCTATTTATCGAACAGTGCAAACGATACAGCAGAAGGTTTAATTATTCCTCGGACTGAGCAGTGACCATGGCTGGCTTTAGATTGAACCACCATTACCCCTTTCTTCAGAAGTAAGGTCTGTAGCGCATAGGGCGGCGGAATCTGGGAGCCCTCCTGCAAAACCATTATTAGGAGATAATGTCAGAAAAGGAAACTGGATATCCACATTGTAATAGTACACCGAATGACTTACCCATAACCATATGGGGGGAAGTACGGTGCTCCGTATGATCTATAAGGGTAGCCATGGTAGGGATTATACCCACGTGGTGGACGCTGCTTCATCCCAGGAACATTAGTCCTCTTCGGCGCAACCTGTTAAGCACATTGCAAAAGGTAAAGCGGTTGAGAAGCGTTGTTTTTCTTTTAATCTCTTGAGATTGCATTTAGCCTCTGCCGATTCTTTCTGTACCTTAATCTGGCGACCATGCAATTCAGATTCATTCAAGTTAAGAGCTTCCTGGACAGCTTCTTGTTCCAGAAATTCAACATAAGCAAAACCTTTTGGCTGCCCAAACTTGTCAGTCAAGATTGTCACCCTGTTGACAGTTCCACATGCTTGGAAATGCTGCTGCACTTCTTCAGGGGTGCAAGCATAATCAACCTGCAGTATACAATTGTATATCAGATAAAATGGTGTTAACTTAGTACTGACTGTCAAATGGATAACAGGAATGTAAGGCCGCAAACTAAGTGTTGTACCAATAACCAACACACTAGTATGTAAACTTCAGGTGAAAAAGGTCTACAGCACAAAATGCAACTGAATGGGGTAATTGATAGTTGATGCCAGTCTTGTATACATGAAGAAAACCATCACTTAAGCAGTGAACACAGTAGGGGCAATTTAGTTGATGCTGAACTTTGAAATGCTTATAAGATATAAGAACTCTTATAAAAGACAAATCCCTTTTGAAAATAAATTTGGTGCAGTCCTAGAAGGTTATTCATTTTAAAGGTTGACTCTCTGACAGACTTCCTTTTGATGGCTGTATGGCAAAATAGGAGAATCTGTTCGAAGTAAGAAACAAATGTGCATTCAAATGGTATTGAAGCCTAGGTCTAGGTGACACTTTGGAGGGAAATCAAGTACCGATTTTTGCAGGTCAATATGTATTATACAAGGCAATCATCACCGCAAAGGGATATTGGATAGAACTGGCAGGCCAAGTTAACTAATAATACATAAAATAAACAACATAGAAAGGGGTATGTTGGAGATACGAGAGTCAACAGTAAATACAAAAAAAAAAACAATACTTACTACTTGTTTAGGTCTCAAAAAAACTTGACGTTTAGGACAAGATTTGATCAAACATTTACATACATTAGTCTGGAAGCATGTCAGTTATATGTATTGTTTTTTCTGTTCCTGTCAAACTGCGCCGCAGAGCTACGGCACATTTCAGAAAAAGGGCAGAATGCCTTCTCTCAAACCACGCATACACGCGTCTAGCAAAGGATTAGCTTAAAGACAAGCCACCAAACACTACAAGTGACCACCACCAGCACATCTGCTATATATATAGAAGGATTAATCGACCACGGTGAGCGACCTTAGGGTCAGCTCCTGGAGAGCTAAAGCCCCAGCAGTAAACCATAACTACTCTGATGTGCAGCAGCCTTGACCAGCTCTAACACATGGTCGTGTTCCATAAAAAACACAATTATTCTGATGCTTCCTAGTTCCCAAACAGAACTGTTCCATTATATGTGTTGATTTGTGTTAAAAAAAAACTTTCCAAACTCTTATATTTGAAATAATTTCAAGAACATATTCTAGATGTAGTCAGTGATCAAAGACATGCATTGAAGACCGTGTAAAGTCAAATGTTTCTTGTGACCAGAGGGGGTATCATGCCGGGGCCTAAAACTTTCCACTGGGTTTTTTTTTTTGCAATTTCAGACTAATGCAAGAATGCAAATGAAACAAGGGTCCATCATAGTCAATCTTTTTTCTTGTAGCATCCAGAACTGTTGATATTTCAGCTAATTTCTACAGTAAATCTGCATGTCACTAGCATGCACAAAATTATAGGGCGGCATTTTATTAACACCATCAAGGAGGTGCAAAACAATGTTCACAACACCATTGTTATTTTTTTATGTGAATCTGCATTCACTCGTATGCACCAAAATACCAGGCAGCATTCATTCTCATGTTAGTAAGAGAAGGAAGTCATCACTATGTGATCCAATAAAAAAACTGTTAGGTGAAACGTAGAATAAAAAGATAAAGGTAGGAAGATAGCCAGAGCACAAGTTCAGAAACAGCAAAGAATAGAGTCAATATTAAGGTTTCCTACTCTTACACTTACATGTCATACTTATGCACCACTCAGGTGACATCAGTGGACCAGCAGCTACGAACCACATCAGATTCCGCCATGCCAGCTCCAGTCAAAAAGTGCCATCCTTCTTTTGCTTCACCAGGGAGGTCATCTATCCTATGGTATCTATATTATAATACCTTTTACTCTTTCCTCTTTTTCCTTTTCTTTTCCATGCACTTTTTTTATACTTTTTCAGATATATTTCTATCTTTTTCTTTTTTTTTTTTCATTCAATGCTAACTCTAAAACATGACACAGGTGGCATTTGAAAGGCTTGCTCAAGCACACTAGCCCTGCGACCATCACCATTACTCAATTAATGCACAAAAAAGAATAAAATAAAACACCATAAATACATATCACAGGAGTATTGATAGGAAAGGATGATGATAAGCACACATAAAGCATTTCATAATAGCAGCGTGATGCATTCTGAGGAACGGCATCGAGAATGGGGGCAAGGAGGCAATATCAAAAATAGGAACGCCATCTAGCATCCTGTCTGCCAGTAAAGACATGCACTAAAACATTTTTCAGCAGAAGGGAAGTAGCAAGGTAGTTGGCTTTTTGAGAGAAATAATTCATAACTAAGCAAGTGCCAATGAAATATCCATTAGCTACAAGGCACTCTGTAAGTGCCATTACACAATAGATATATCCATGTTTCATACTCCGTGCTTCATACACGTTGAATAACAAAAAATATGTTATATAGAAAATTAAAAGTGTCATAACATATTCACACTAATACGCATTGGACGATATACTTACAATAAAAAGAGGGAGACGAGAGAGATTTTAAATTCTTACATTTCCAACATAGACAGAGCGGGCATCCACCTGCTCCTTCGCCTCAGCTGCAGATGCACTAGGATCACCTCCTGCAAAACAGAAGAGTGATTATGTCAAGAGACATTAAGTCAATGCATCTTGAACTAAACAAGCAAGCTAAAATTAAAGTAAACCCTTGACCAAATCAAGCCATGTACTCATGTTGGACCAGCAAATTCACCAGAAGACACAAATGAAGGCATAAAACAAAATCCGAAGCCTCATCATTTTGAATTCTCCTTTCAGATGTAGACTATGCATGCATGTTTCAACACACAGAAGATGCACTAATCCCTCTGGTCACAAATACTTGGCCAAACATTTCAAACTTTGACAATCATTACTTATAGTAGCGAGTAGCGACATGTATTTTTCACAGTGAGTACAAATTTGATCAACATAAATATATATCACCGGAAGGAAATCCCTACATACACAAGATGTCCATACTCTGCACGGAAGAACTTTTCTTCACCAAACAGTACCCAAGACATGATAAAATTAACCCACGGAAAAAAGTATACAACTACTTAGAAGAATGCAATCAACATTTTAGTAAATATAAAAGAACTAATTCCATTGCATGTACACGACTGATGAATCCATGGTTAGTGTTATCATTTGGAGTATGTACTATGTAGTAACCAATAGCAGAGGGATTGTTGATTTGAAATACTGGGGATCAGTGAATAAGATATGAAAATTGTACAAGTGGATACCCAATAAGAAAGAAACATCAAAAATAGGAATTGAAAATATAGGAGGCCTAGGGAGGAGTATGACAACTTGGGGTAGGCATACATGGGAAATACAAATTTTTATCACAAAAGTTTTAGCCAGTTCCTGGTCTTGTGCATAAGGAAAGAGCCTCAGGAACAGAAAATGAAAGGACATATAAAATCCATGCCAAATTAAATCAAGAATTCAAGGTGTGTAGAAAATATGTATGGCATGATCACATACTTCACACACATTGAAAGATTAAAAAAAATTAAGGACGTGAACAGACGTATGATTTGTCACAATCTCGCAGTTTTACCCAGAAAACCAAATAACAAATTCGGCCGTAGTTAAAGACATTGATCTTAACTCGCTCGAACAGTCTTAAAAGCTTCTTGTACACACAGATCGTCACAGGCGAACGAATAGCATGCCGAATCGCTAATGAAACCTAAACGCGCCGCAAAAAAGTACAAAGCATCGAAAAGGCAAGGTAGGCGAGCACATAGGAAGACAACCTTGCATCTCCTTGGCGACCTTGGCCTGCATATCGCGGAGGGCGGCGGCTTCCTCCTCCATCTCCTTCAGCCTGCGCTTCATCTCGTCGAGATCCTGCAGCTGCACGAACCCCAAAGGGTCAACAACCCGCAAGGAACTAGGTCTAGGGTATAGCGTGAGACACAACGATCCACAGCCCATAGGTAGTACCTTCGTCGCGTCATCCCCGGCGGCGGCCATATCGACGTCGGCGCCGTCCATGTCGCCGTCCTCCGGGATCTCCTGACCGTAAACCTCGTGCTCCTCCTCGCCGTCCATGGCACCGCCTCCCCGATGGCCCGATTCAATTGCGGCAGGTGCGGCTTTGGTGGAGGAAGGATCCAGCGGTCGCATCGATTCAGTTGCGCCTAGGACGGAGGAAGGTCATGGGCCTCTACTGGGCCCAAAGTTCGATGGGCCTTATGGGGCCTTTCGATCACGATGATGGCCTTTTTCTTGTCGTCCACGACGGAGCAGCATCGACGTTCATGTGGCTTCTGGAGTGTTCGGCCACCGATGTTCCTGAACCTTCTGAATTCTTCCCCAAGCCGCGCCGCTGTATAAAGCTTTGTCCACTTTCCTACGGCAATGGCACCACAAGAATCCACGAGCATTGCAGCGAGGGAGAAAGCAGATCAACCCAACCACACAGGGAGGAAAGAGGTCAAGAGGGAGGAGTGTCATGGCTTCCACTGTCGCTTCCAGGAGGGCCATCCCGCTTGTCCGAGCGCTGGAGAAGCTCCTTGCCGCGTCGTCCGCGCCCGGGGCTGGCTCCAACCTCAGGCCGGTGGCAGTTGCCGGCGGCCTCCGCGGGTACAACACAGGCGGGGCTCAGCTCCGACGCTACGAGGGGGCCGAGTCCGAAGACGACAGTGTCCGCGAGTACGAGAGCCGGCGCGGCGGCCGAGACTACGCCGTTCCCAGTCTGTTCTCAGGTAGTCGTCATCCTCGTGCCATGGCAGACTCATTTGCTGCTTACTACTCTCAAATGAGATGATGGAACTCCATAGGTTTGAAATGGCTGTGCTGACTGCATCCTGTTGGTCCCTGTCCAGATATTTTCCGTGATCCGTTCAGTGCGCCGCAGAGCCTCGGCCGCCTGCTGAGCCTGATGGACGACTTGGCGGTGGCGGCGCCAGGCCGTGCCGGTGCGGTGCGCCGTGGCTGGAACGCCAAGGAGGACGAGGAGGCGCTGCACCTGAGGGTGGACATGCCGGGTCTGGGGAAGGAGCACGTCAAGGTGTGGGCGGAGCAGAACAGCCTGGTGATCAAGGGCGAGGGCGAGAAGGAGTCGTCCGGCGAGGACGAGGACGTTCCGCCTCCGAGATACAGCGGTCGCGTCGAGCTCGCGCCAGAGGTTTACAGGATGGACAAGATCAAGGCGGAGATGAAGAACGGCGTGCTCAAGGTGGTCGTGCCCAAGGTGAAGGAGGAGCAGCGCAAGGACGTGTTCCAAGTCAACGTCGAGTAGATGTTTCCTAATACAAGTCAAAGTGCTAGTATGAGGGCGAGGGGGGCCTGCCAAACTAGAATTTTTCTCTGATTTTTTTTTTTTTAATCCGATGAGTCAGGTTTGTTTTCCATCATCTTGTGAAATAAGCAACGTGTACTCGGACGATTTCGTTTCGATTTGGTTTCCATGTCAAGTCCGGTGGACTTCTCTCTATATTGCCACGTTCTCTGTTTATATCATCATCGTAATACTACATGGAAAGATAGAGAGACCCGGGAGCAACACGACACGCAGTCTACAGAAACGACCTGCTCCTTCCGGAAGGGCAGAGCGTCTACAGAAACGACCTGCTCCTTCCGGAAGGGCAGAGCAGAGCTGCATAACAGAGCAAAACCATGGCGCAGCCGCCGGAGCCGTTCCCACCGCAGGAGATCCTCGACTTCTTGCAAGAGGTCCATGTCCATTTGGCGTATGATCCAGGCAACAGAGCTGCGTTTTTCGACCTCTTCGCGGACTTCGGCAAGACCGAGATCACCGACGGCGAGAACGTCTCGGCCCGAGCGGTGCATCTCCTTCGAGGCCATCCTCACCTCGTTGCTCGGCTCCATGGTCTGGTTAACCCTGTGCGTCAAGGTTTGGAGTTTTTGAAACATGCAAAAATGGCGTTGGGAAAAGGGAACTACGATCGATTCGTCACAATTCTGTACAAGGTCGACTTGGAACGAAGCCTCGACGCTCATGAGGTTTACCAAGAGTTCAAACAACTCCTGGGCGAGTTCAAAGAACTCACCGGCGAGAAGCGCGACGAACTGCTCCGGGATTTATCCGATTCCTGCCAACGAAATACGGCCCACCGCCACCACGCGCGAGCGTAAAGGCGGAGCGGGAAGAGCATCGCCGGAGGAAACCCCGCGTCGTCGACGTCGGCCCGACACCCGAACCCATCTGTTTCGCCGGGAGCAGCAGGGCGAGAAGACCTTGCATGTATGAGTACGGGACCTACGGGTGCGAGTACGACGCCTCGTTGCCGGAACGCAAGGCCGCCTCGTGCGCCGTTTCAGTCGCGGACGACAGCAAGAGCAGCAGGGCGAAGAGAGCTCGCATGTACGAGAACGAGTACGAGTACGACGGCTGGTTGCCGGAACGCAAGCCCGCCCCGTGCGCCGTTGCAGTAGCGGACGACAGCAAGAGCAGCAGGCCGAGCAGGGCCAAGAAACTCCGCGCGGAGGACAACATGAGCCAGCACGCTCCTTTAGGCGGCGCGCCGGGAGGCTCTGTCCATGTGGCTGCGGCGCCCGACGCCAACGCCGGAGAGGTGAAGAGGTTCAGAGAGGCCTGGGAGTTCGAGACCGGGTACTCGTTGCTGGATGCTACGTTGAATCGCACGAAGGAGGCGAAGCTTGAACGAGAACGCCTGAACGGTGCCCGGGCTTCTCTGGATGAGCTCTTCCTGAGGCCCGAGATCCGAGGATACCTCGCCAAGATGTATCACGTCAAATGGAATCAGATGCGGCAGTTGCTGGAGCACGGCGGCGATCACACTGCCTTCGCTTTGAAGGCCATCATGAAAAGACTGGAAAGGAAAGATGCGCAGGCCGTCGACGAAGCAATGAGGCGGCAGGATCCTGCCCGGGCTGCCCAGAGACTGCAGGAGCTCACCCACGAGAGGGTGCCTTTAGAGCACAAGAGTGTGCGTGAGACCAACGAGGCGAACGAGCAGCGGCGACAGCCGTGAGCCGCGCGTGCGTCGCCAGCCGAGAACTTGCACGATGATGGCACTTGCACGTTGCAGGTTGCAGCATAGAGACTGATTGGAAGAATAGCTGTGGTCCTCATCTGGTTACCATGGGATTGATCGAGACCATATCAACAGCATTTTACTCCGCCGTAGGCAGCAACCTGACATCGTGCTGCCTGCTGACCAGCCTGGCTTTGTAACAAGATCAATTCAACCAAGGGCTTTATAAGATCAGGCTGTTGTTTCAACATTTAGCTAGTTTCAATATCCGCTTTCTTGTCTAACACGAGTGTCTAAAGTGTCTGTTGTCCATTTAAAATGGTATGTGACAACGATTTTTTTTTAGATTACACAAGCATAACGCGGATGCTCAACACGCACGTAACCTTGGTGTCCGGATCATGTATACTTGCAAATGTTCTAGTAAGTACTCGTGGTGGATCCTTCAACATGTAATTAAGAGAGAATTTTGTCCCTATTACATAAAGAAAATGACAGTCTTGTGCGCCACACATCCCCTAAGAGGTTGTTTGGTTACGGGGTTGTTTAGTTGCCCGCCGTCGCTCGCCATGCCATAATCATGGCTTCCACGTTACTTTGGCTCTTGTTTGGTTTGGGACACCATCAAGACAAGGAGGCATGCACGAGTGGGATCCCCACCACCACATCACGAAGAGCCCCGCAATCTAACGATCAAGGGGTCCATTGGAATGACCGATGACCTAACCAAAGGGGGAGGAGCCCACTACGACCACTTTAGCTCCCAAGCTTCGGACATGAAATCTGAACTGCTCACTCCCTGACGATGATATGGACTTGAGGACTATGGTACCTCATTGTTCGGAGAAGAGCCCAACTAAGATGGCGTGGACCGAAGCAATCAAAGGAGAAAACCTAACCCAAATGGGTAATGCCATGATCTTGGAGGACACATATACTTAGAAACCAACTATATCCAATTGATTTCTTGTTGGTTTTCATTGTGAACAAAAATTCATCTCACACTACCCAAAGAGATTCCATCCGTCAAACCATGTCGGTAAGTACAAACGGCGATAATTGACCCTAGGCATTGGCTCGAGGATTACCGACATGCAATAAGGGTCGGAGGCTTGGCGATGAAGCCTTAGTGGTCCCTTGGAGATCAAGAAAGCTAGAGAAATATTGGACAACCTCATCCTATGAATAAGTAACAATGATCAAGCAGACCCTTGGAGGGAGATCAAATTCATTTCCAAAACCATAGATTAGAGCTCACCATACGCTCCCTACTCTCTCCCCTTATTATGAGAACTCGCTTGAGTATTCTAATACAAATAATTTCAATTGGATATATATGGCTTCACGGTTCAAAACCAGGATAAACCTTCTCATCCCCAAGTGTTAACCAACAAAGCCCCACACCTCGACTACCAATCACTAATTGTGGTTGCGAACCCACGACACCCGGATTACTGCTTGTATGGGTACGGCCCAGGAGCACCCTCTTTTTGCAGATAACAGTCACAAATTGATCTCGCGCCAATGAAATCAACGCCTGCAACAATAACCTTGTCATAGCAAGCACAAGAGCCGTCACAGCTAGTTCCCACTAAAAATCATCTGATTTGATTGGTAGATTTATTTGGTTAAGTGAACTAGATTAAAATTTTGGTGTAAACGAGATATTTGTCTCCTCCCCTTCTTGCCACCTGTAGACTTAGCCAAAAAGGAGAGGGGACTTGATGGCGACCACAGGGACAGGGGCAGCAACGTTTCCTAAGTTGCGGCTCCTAAGTCCTAACACAAATGCTTGCTAAGACCTGAGAAATAATGATTTCTATTTTTACTGTACCAGTGGTTAGCAAATAGTACTGTTGAACATATGATACTTTGAGAGACAATACTTGTATGGGCAATTTGGGCTTATTTCGGTTTGTTTCACTACTGAAACAACCAAAGTTAATCGGCTTGTCGTTTTTGCAAAGAAAAACACAAATCATTATTGTTGTCGCATTAAGATATGTAGGCTCCGCCCTTAAATATTGCCTAGAGATAATTTCATGTTGTGGTTTATTTTTCATGTTCTGTATTTGCAATTATGCTTTTGTTCATTAGTTCATATACATGTTTAATTATAGTGAGTGACCATGTGTGAAAGGAGGGGGCTCTTGTGTGTAGAGGGACGGAGAGAGATGGACGTTGTTCTTTGCAGTGAGAGGGAGATCTGGGAGTAATGTACGATTCTTTGCATTGCTAAACAACTATTTTAAGGCCGTCTTTGGCAGGGCTCTGCCTCGCTCCGGCTCCCTCATCATCTCCAGGCGAACTGTGGCCGCCCCGTACATGCTCCTGCAGGCTCCGCCCTTTTAGTCATTGAGGAGAGCCGCAGAAGCCACACTTTTGAAGCTTCGCACGGCTCCTCCACAGTGGTGCTACAGTAGCCGAGCCGAGCCGGAGTCAGTCGCCGGAGCTCCTCCAAACAGGCCCTAAGTTTGTTTGTAAGGAACATATTTTATGGTTTGTCACACCACAAATTTGGATCTAAATCACTTTCTATCCATTTCAAATATAAAATGGAAGTGTGATTCTTAGAAGGACTTTCAAATACATGAATAAACAAGATCTTGGAGGAAAGTTGAACATTTGACAATCTTTGCGTGCGTGCCAGTACTCCCCTCGGACCGACATTTCCAAACTCCACCGAACGGGGATCCGTGTTCGGCCCACCTGCACCTTCCTCTTTCTTCTTCCCCAGCCGTGCGCGCTTCCCACTTCCCCGGAGACAAAAGAGCCCCGCGATCTCCCGGGGCCCCACCTCCCGCCCGCGACACGGAGAAGCTTCCGGTTCACAGCCGGCGCGGCTCCACGACTCTTCCTTCCCCCGGCCGACCGTCGAGGCGTCCAGGCGGATTAGCGGAGAGCGTCGGGGCGGCGAGATGTGGGTGTTCTACCTGATATCGCTGCCCCTGACGCTGGGCATGGTCGTCGTCACGCTCCGCTACTTCGCCGGCCCCGCCGTGCCGCGCTACGTTGTCGTCACCGTCGGATACGCATGGTTCTGCTCCCTCTCCATCATCATCCTTGTCCCCGCCGACATCTGGCAGGTCAGATCCCTTGCCGCGTCCCTTCCCAACTTCTTCATCCACCGCCCCCGGTTCCGGCCATCGTCGGCCCCGGGCTCCACCGGTTTGGCTGTCGGTGCTGTTAGATCCACCGGGTAGAGCTCGTTTTGTGTTCTAGTTGCGTTGTAATTTTTGAGTGTATGTACGAATTGAATCCCAAACTTCGTGTTGCGGCTGGAGCACGCTTTTGAATTATTGCTACGAATGAGGTCTGGGAAACTGCTTCACCCCTGCTGTCCATTTAAGTGTCTACCAGTTCGTTGCATAGCTCTTACAAATGCAGTGGAAACCTTGTCCCTGAGGCAAATTGATTGTTACCCCCCTGGGAAGGAGTATTGCATATAATCAGCCTGACCAATTTACGTTTAGAGAACTCTGTATAGTCCTGATACCCCCCTATTCGAATCTTAATAACTGATTTCGGTTCAACCCTCTATAGTCCTGATGCCACCTCTTGGAAATATCTTCTTTTGTTTGTTATAGTTATGGAGTTAACCCAGTATTCTGTCAAATTCAGAACTGTTTGGCTAATGAGAAACCCTAGCAGCTAACTTGGCCTACCTTAATGTTATCTCCTTGCCTTTTATCTTGTGTCGGTGTTTTAGTAATACAGGTTTGATCACAAGTCAATTCTCGATGTTCTTATCCGTTAAATCATATGATAAATTTATTAGCGGTAGACAAATTATCTGCTGACTGGAAAAGTCTCTTTTTATACTCTTTTGGTTCAAACCCTTTGATCATTTCTATTGCAGACATTAACTGGCAGTGCGAAGGGTGGCATTGGATTCTTTTGGAGCTGGTCCTATTGGAGCACATTTATCCTAACATGGTATGCTATGAACATGTCTTGCATAAGTTCCTCCCGATGATTGAATTTCCCTGATTCTTAATGTCACCTTGGCACATCCATTTCCGTTATAACCATGATTTCAGTCCATATATTTTTAAAATGTCCAATCTCTGCCTTCTATGTTGCTCCATCATCTGGGCATCAGTGCAACCCTTTTGGCTTTATCCAAACTGGGCTGGTACTTGGGAAAACACTGGCTATACATTATATGATCAGTAGAATGAAAAAAAATGCTGGAAAATCTTCTCATATAACACAACCGATATTAACTGCTAGACTTTGAGGGTATCTAATCTTATGCTGAATGTATCATTGTAGCTTACACATTTTCTAGTAGGGCAGCTCAGTGACCTTAGTTCTCTTGTACAATCATAGTTATGGTTTAATTGGATCTTCAGTTGCAAATTTTATTGAATGACTGGATGCACTAGTGATTCTTTGGAAGTCTGAAGACTCTGAACATTTGCGTTGGTGTTAATATTTCTAAACAAGGCTTGTTTTTATGCTTCAAACAGGGCTGTAGTTCCTACTATCCAGGGCTATGAAGATGCAGGAGACTTCACTGTTAAAGAAAGGCTGAAAACTAGCATTCATATGAACCTGCTTTTTTATTCAGTTGTGGGAGCCATTGGCCTTATTGGTCTCATACTACTCTTAATCATGCATAGAGCTTGGTATGTTCAATCTTTACTCGAGCAAAATCGCACACTACAATCTGATGTCTGAACATAGCCTTGCAGTGTCACTTTAATATTGTTCACCATTGTGCCTTTGTCATTTTCGTGGTGTTGAGTGCTGCTAAGCTAATGGTGAACTGTTTTGCTGAAGCATCTATGTAAGTTTTGATAAAAAAAGCAGTTCAAAAAATTATGTTTAGTGCCTAGATGTTGTGGGTAATTTTCCCTAAGTTTTTTTTTTTCCTCTAGAATACGCAGGAGAGCTCTGTCTTTGTTATGCGCTCTTTGTCTCCTAGCCTGTACTCAACTAGTTTCTTTGGCCTTGTGTCTCATAGTCACAGGTCATATTAGCTGTGGAAGGCTAGTTGCTTGGGTCTAGTGTTTATCATGTGGAGGGTTGGGGTTCTCCCTCCTTTGGACAGTTCCTCTTTTCTCTCTTGATGAAATGATGCACAATCTCTTGCGTGTTCCAGGAAAAAAATTGTTTAGTGTTGCACAGTCACTTTTGGTTCTTGAGATGAATAAAGTATAATCAGTGAACATTGGTACCATCAAAGTACTGCTTTCATTCCCAAAGAATGATGCTTTTCTTTTGTCTCCAATGAGTATATTTCTTCTGAAACTAGTTGTCCTTTATACAAGTATCTAGTAGGGTGTTTGACCTAAAAATAACTTTCCTTGACAGGGATGGTGGTATTGTGGGATTCGCAATGGCATGCTCAAATACCTTTGGATTGGTGACTGGTGCTTTTCTTCTTGGATTTGGGCTAAGTGAAATTCCAAGAAACATTTGGAAAAATGCAGACTGGTCTCACCGCCAAAAAGTACTTTCTCATAGAGTTGCCAAGATGGCTGTAAAGCTGGATAATGCCCATCAAGAATATTCAAATGCAATAGTTGTATGTATATTTCATATTTTTTTTTAAGCAATAACATGTGGTTTTGTCATGTTTCTGAAGTGTCGTCAATTCCAGGTTGCTCAAGCTACATCAAATCAAATGTCAAAACGTGACCTTTTGAGGCCTTACATGGATATTATTGATAACATGCTGTCTCAAATGGTACTGCTGTAATCTGCGAGTGTGTTAAATTTAAATATTGTTTATTATATATATGCAAAATATCTTTTTTTGGGTGTCTTGCAGCTGCGGGAGGATCCATCCTTTAAACCTTCTGGTGGTAGATTAGGTGAAAAATGATATGGACTATGATACTGATGATAAATCGATGGCCACACTTCGCGCCCAACTCAGGAGGGCTCATGAGGAGTACTATAGGTGCAAAAGGTATTATAGAATAAGCCACTGTATATATTTCATTTAGCAATAATGTGGGGTTGTGGACTGTCAAATATGACGAATGCAGGTTTGTGAAAAGCTAGTAAGCAGTAAATACTAGAGTATAGAACAAATATAACATTAAAAGTATGACTGGTGCTGCCCTATTTAACCACTAAGTTTTAAGAGTGCTGTCATTGTGCAGTGAGTATATGACTTGTGTCATGGAAGCCCTCAAACTAGAAGACACGATAAAAACTATGAACGCCGTGATGCTAATGGATGGTGAGTTTATTGATCTTATATTTGCAGTGTAATCTCGTTGCTTTAAAAATATTGTTTGCAAGTAGCATTCCAATCTTATAGGAATATTATTCCCATTTGATTATATTTACAGGATGATACCCTTTTTTTTTTTGTATCTTAGTGCTGCATCTGTCAAACAAATTATGCCAAAGCGATATATGATCATCATGAGGGAACTTAAATGTGTAAATTAGTAAATTGCAAAAAAAAGAGAGCAAATTGTGTGTTGCCTGTACTCTTAACAGGTACACAAAAGTTTTATACAGCAAGCAATACTGCTGACCAAGAATACTTGAATGTTGGGGAATTGCCCAATTTCTATTGATGCTTGTGCTTGTCAGCCTGAGGAACTTTACAGACATCAATTCTATTCTTAGTAACTGCTTGGAAAACTTTAAGCAATATGCATTGCAAACAAGTTGTGCTCATCCAGGATTTTCTAATATACGAACCAATATTAGTATTGATCTACTTTTTTTTTAACAGGAAATATGTATCAAGTTTTAGAGAAAGTCGTTCAGGCACACTTGGATCAATTTTGGACACTATTGGTATTCTTCTTACTTTCACTGGAGTTTTTGGTTTTCATAATTCCTTACAACAGGCATCTCAGTTACAGATCCTTAGTTTCTTGGTAAATTTGTTACATGTTGTTTGCATTTGATGGAGCTGACTCAAGGATACTTTGTTGCATTTCCAGAGTTCATTTGGCACTGTATACTGAGAAAGCAGCTTCAAAAAAAGCATTTGCTGTTATACTTGGCTGCATGTCAGCTGCTATACTGTTGGCTGAAGCTACTTTACTTCCAAGTGGTGTTGATCTATCTCTCTTTTCTATTCTTATAAAAGCTGTTGGAAAACAAGAGGTTTTAGTTCAGGTAAGGAACTGAACACTTTATGTAAATACTTAGAAGTGATTTTGTACTTCCCTAGTTTACCAAAAAGTTTTGTTACTTGTGCCTTTGTGAGGCTGACTATGCTCTGCAATACTATCTTGTCTCTCTGCAATACTTGCTGTCTTGTCTTAGTGATGCTATTAGATAATTTATTAGCATAGGACACAGCAATCATGCTCATCTGTCACCTACTGATTAGTTATTTTTCAAACAAACACATGTACGCTTTATATATGTGAGTATATCCTAAACGGAATTAAACGCCATTTAAACAGCGTCTAAACGCTAGACGGAGACCACTGTCTATGCCTAAACGCCGTTTAAACGCCGTTTAGCCCCGTTTAGCCCCCGTTTAAACGCCCGTTTAAAACAGATTAAACGCTAAACGATGGTCGACCGACTGTCTACCGTTTACCGTGTAGGAAAACAAGGGTGAGTATAGTTATGAGGTGACAGAGTGACATCCTTCTAACTTCTTTTCACTATTGCCATTGGGGAGAAGTCACTCTTTTGTTTAACTCTGTCATATCTAAATAATTTTCAGTTGTTTTGGTCATCTTTATGAACTTAGGTTTGTTCACAGGTTGCTGCTTTTGTCCCTTGATGTATATGTGCATTTGCACATATTATTCATTATTCAAGATTGGTATGTTGATGTTCTATTCTCTGACTCCAAGACAAACCAGCTCTGTCAGCTTGCTTATGATCTGTTAAGTAAGTTTTAGGGCTTGATGTTTTTCTATTCCAACAAAGCCTCTTGGGTCATTTTAGTTATTCACCAAATTTTGTTTTGCAGAATGGTTGCAAGATATGCACCTCCTATTTCTTATAATTTTCTTAATCTCATCCGCCTTGGTGGCAATGCTAAAACTACATTTGAGAAGGTAATAGTTGTGTTTTTTGTTCTTCATTGTTTGTGGTATATCTATATCGATTCTGTATACGAGTATGCCTTATTACTTGTCACCTGGAAGGGAATGGTTTTTGGCTTCTCTTTTTTCATTTTTATTTATTATGTTTTCTGTTTACCAAATAGAAAATTCATTCCTAATCACCGACAAATTATCTGTTTCAGAGAATGGGGAACATTGATGATGCAGTTCCTTTCTTTGGCAGAGGCTTCAACAAGATCTACCCATTGATTATGGTTGTTTATACGTTATTGGTTGCTAGTAATTTCTTTGGCCGCGTGATTGACTTTTTTTTGGGAGCTGGAAAAGGTTCAAGTTCCAACGTGAAGAAGAGAATATAGATGGTTTAGATCCCTCTGGAATGATTATTCTACAAAAGGTAAGGGCCCCACAGATGGTGCATGTGGAGAAGTGGAGTTATTTGTATTTCTTAAATTTCCTAAAGGACTTCAGTTTCATACTTTCATTGATTTCCTTCGTTAGTGAAAGGCAAATCAAGATCCTGAATTATGATTTATGATTATCAATGATTTTCCTAGCTTTTACGGGGAATCAATATTTATTTAACTACTGTTGAATTGTTGATGAAAAACTGGCATTTAGTTCTTCTCAAAGCATGATTTGCTTTAATAATTGAATTCTTTTTTTTTTTTTTTTTGCCCAGAGATCTTGGCTTGAACAAGGGTGCAAAGTGGGCGAGCAAGTTATTCCATTGGCAAGGAATTTCAATGGCGTGAACGCGCCAGATATTGAATCACAAAATGTGCCATTGGTGCGTTAATCATTCCTTCGTTAATCATATCTTTTTTTAGCCCTCGGTCATTTCCATCTGAATTTTAGCTGATTTTTGTTACTTAGTACCTATTGGTTTCTGTTTCCATTCGGCTACTGTGTTGCAGGTTGAAAACACGGTGGAGATGAAAGTAGGGGCAACCTCTTCCAGAAATGACGGAAGAGCCGATCACTTGAAATATGCAAACAACAGGGAGACTATCGCTAGCAAATACACTTCTATTAGAGAACAGAACCGGCAGTCAGGGAAGGCAGTGAGAAAGGAAATTTCACCAAACTCTGTATCTTTGCTTGATGAAGAAAGAAATTCTGAGCAGCGGTCCAACGTGGGTGTACCACCAACTGGTGTGTCTGCAACATGGGCCTCAATGAAGATTGGTTTTCAAAATTTCAAAGCAAATATGGGTTCGAAGAAGTTTCTTCCTTTGCGCCAAGATCCAGGATTTGTTCGAATTCAAATGTCCCTTCACCTGAATCTCTTGATGACATATTTCATAGGTTGAAACGGCGGCCTGCAAATGCACCTGTGGATTACCTTGACGATGACAATGATGACGACACAGGAGATATGGATCTGCATTTCAGGATCAATGAAATAGGTTGTGATATTCTTTTTTAGGTTTAGAATATGCATACACAGAAAAACTAAAAGAATTGGTAGCATTAGATGCTCGAAGGAAGATATAGGATGTATAGATCTGACGATGGTTTGGTGTGCTTCCTTGGAAGCTCAAGGCGCCTTCCCATCTGGAAAACTACAAAATGAAAGTACGATATGATGACAGCTTTTGCAGAAAGGCTTGAAATTTTCCCACCAAGAAGGTTAACATTGTTGACTTGCTGATTCTCACATATTTTGAATATGTATTGGAGGTGCTGATATGTGATGGAAGCCAAAGAATGTAAATGTGTACCTACGATTCATGTGAAGGTTAACGTTCCTGACTTGTAACCAGTAAAAACGTACTATCAAATATATACTTGATCAGGAGAAACCCCGTGTTTTTGTGGCAGACGTCAGACTTTTTGTTTTTATGGTATACTTGTGGACACTTCTTGACCTAAAAAAGTGCCCATTTGTACTGCATTAACTGGTTCTCTTTTGTTGGGTGCACCGTGCACGTGTTACACTAGTATAAGTACTATCAGAAGTAACACGCCAATTGGTAAAAATCACTGCTAGCTGGCATGAACATATTGGGGATTTCATAACACTGAAGAATTGGGGATGATATGTAACATAGAGAAGACGCGTGCTGTACTTAAGCATAATAGAGGAGTCTACCTTGTTACCTTTTTTTTGGAGCAACGTCTATTTTGTTGCCCTGAATAGTTCGTATACCAGTCCATCTCGATATAGGAATCCACATCCGCAGCTCACTGGCACATGCAATTATGACACGTTTATTCATGCAAGTTATACATGCCTACAAGCTACACCATACATTAACATGCAAATGCATTTATTTGTTTATGTTAGTATTAGGGCCTGTTAGGGACTAGAGACTAATTTTTAGTCTCATTTAGGTCAGTCTTAGTGGGGAGTTTCATAGCGTTGTTTCCGAGACTGCCACATCATTTGAAAAAAAAATAAAACACGAGCGAAACCCTTATTCTCAATGGACAGGGTTCATTTTATAGTTTCAAACGCATAGAGAGTGTTGGTATTCGTGCCAAGAGAGTTTCATCCCCATGAAACTCATTTCTTCTCTCTTCTTAAATACGGTGCCACATCATCCAAAATGCCTACATGGTAGCTCATTAAATGCAAATGAAACTCTGATGAAACCACTACTGAGACTGACCTTGGTCTCTAAATTACCAATCATAGGGACTAGTGGTCCCTTTTAGTCCCTAGTCCCAACAATCAAAACACCCCTCTAGTATGGCAACAACATACGGGTATACCCTTGTTTATATATACTAGAGTAAATCTAGAAACCCGACATTATTCACCTCTAATGCACATCCTCGACTATTGTCGTGCAATTAT
Source organism: Hyparrhenia diplandra (assembly GCA_015847255.1). Lineage (NCBI taxonomy): Eukaryota > Viridiplantae > Streptophyta > Magnoliopsida > Poales > Poaceae > Hyparrhenia > Hyparrhenia diplandra. Next base: position 44,530 of record JADLZK010009282.1, on the reverse strand, counting down.
CTATAACGATAGGCTCTGAACATTGAAAATACAACATGATTGAATGACTTGGGAAGTTCATGGGACGCATCGGACACATTGAAAGACTATCAAATACTTGTTGAAGATGATTAAGGAGGATCAAGGAGAGTCATCAATCGGAACAACAAGTACTTGTCACACTAAGAGTGTAAGAATCTAGCGAGCAAGTGGCACAAAGATTTAAATGGGAACACAATCATCCCCACCAATCATATCAACCTTGCAAGAAAACAAAATGACATGAAGAATGCTAGGCTTGAAAGCCTAACATTGGAATTGTGTGCAAGAAACAAGATCCAACATGGAATTGATGAAAAAGATATTGTCCTAATTGCTATGACGATTGGATGTCGACCTCACAATGTGTGAGGTTATCGCATGGGAGGATGGGGCCCAAGGGTGGAACCTATGTTTTGACAAAAAAAACATACTATGAGGTCCTTAGTGCCACCATCCTACACAAGTCCTTAATTAGCGAGATAACTAGAGAAGCATGCTAACCAAGTCTATTATGAGCTTCACACACTTTTTGATACAACCTATGAGATAGACTACTAAAGTGGATCCCCTAGTTACGCTAAAGGTAGCACGCTTACTAAACAATCCTAGTAACACGAGAACTTGCACACAAAAAGCTAGAGCAAGAAAGTAAATTGAGAAACCTAAAGAGCCAAAGAGACAACCAAATTTTCCCCATGTTCTCGGGTTAGTGCCACAACCCCTACTCCCACGTTGGAGCACCTAAGTCACAAGTACACGATTAAGCTCCTCACCACCTATGAATATCCATTTGCCATTCTAAAATGGTGGGTTTCAAGATCATGTACAAGATTCTAGAGCCTCCACACAATAGATCCATCGAGAAAGGTCATCACTAAGTCGTATATGTGATGGAAAACACAAATAATAAGAAGACTTGAAGCTCTAACACAAGAAAACCCAAGCAAGAACATGGTAACCCTCAATTCTTCACTCTATGGCTTGGTGTCTCTAAATGCATCACAATCCTGTCTATAAGTGATGACATATGTGGGGGGTGGAAGAGTAGCTCCAAATGATCCATAGGTAGCACTAATATGGAAGGTGAAGAGGAAAAATTGGCATGCACAAACATTATCGGATGATCTGCCAACCTCCTCTAGCTATTCCAGAGCACACTAGTTGGGAATTTACCTGAATATTCTACCATGTCCACTATGCCTTAGCCCTTCTTAATTGTACGACCAAGGGAAAAACAAAAGGCTAAAATATACTGCTAGCAAATGTCCCCCATGCATGTAGCCTACATTTATTTTGAGTGTTTAGTCTTATCAATCATCCTTTACACCATAAGTTGATCAATCATGAAGTCATGAGATCAAGACTAAATAACACTGCAAGTAACTCAATTGCACTAACCTATTCAAAACAAATGTTAGTATCATTAATCATCAAAACCTCATAAACACCACATTGGGATCTAGATGTGTCATTAGTCATGTTGCTCCCATAGCTAGAGGAGGACATCAAGCATTCATACACTTTGTGAAGTGACAAACTAATCATTCACTACAACATTGACACAATGTAGATGATTTAGATACTATGAAACTATTGTTGGGGCAAAGGTGCAAGAACAAAGCACAACTAATCCCTCAACTTATGATGAATCATGAAGATAATTTCTACCACCAAATCTGCAGTGGAATTTACAATCACAATGCACAATTGACACAATGATTTACGTTGAAAACCTCCTTGAGGGATTAATTAATAATAAAACCACAAGACCAAACCGTCCACTCCAAGCCAAGCTTCCACTATAATAAAAAAATGGGTACAAGGAGTAGATCATCTAGAGGATTACACTAGCAACGACACATTCACCAAGTTATAACTTGGCAACCACCACCACCTTCTAACAAGAGAAACAAGTCAAAGAGTATGTCGTCCTCGGTAACTAGTTCATATCTCACAAACTACAGCTCCACTATACACAAATTTTGGTAACAAAGTAGATACACGAGTAACCTAACCCCTGACCAAATTTCAGCTTAATAGGACACTGTTTGACCACGCAAACATATCATCTACCAATACTGCAATGATTTGAAACTGCAGTGACCCGAACTGACAAAACCCCTCTCAAATCTAGTGCTCTACTCAACTAATCCTCAAGCCAATTGGATAGATCGAAGTACTCTAAGTGAGGAACGAGTTCACCAAGTTTTGGTGTCAATCCAGCCACGTTTGGGCATCCAATCACCGACTTGAAGATGACCGGTTCAGAACCATGAGATCTAGACAAATTTCCCTTCTCCTGCTTCTTCCTCTCTTGTGTTGTGCCCTCTCCTTCTCACAACAACAGCTCTCTCCAATGTGCTTCAGCTGAGTGGAGGCTAGGGTTTGCTCCCTTGTATCCTTACTAGGATAGATCTCAACCGTTCATTCCAACCAAAATCAACGGTGCACAAGCAATATGTATGCGGATGGTTTTGGGCTGCTTTGTGCGCTCCAAAAGTTTATGTGGAGGGATAGCCCAACAACTATTCTCATCATAAATCTAGCAATATTGATTTTATATTGTCGATACATTAAAAAATAAAAACATTTTATTTAGAATAAATCTAGATGATTTATTTTTTTGGTGACTTTCTAAGTATAGTTGGCTTGATTTAAGCTCTCATCTACCATTTTAGTTTGGTTGTCTTTTTCTGTCTTGAGGTACATCGTTAAAGTATAGATGGTGACAAAAACTAACATTGAAGAATTGCTCGCTTATCAAAAAAGTCTAGCTTGTAGTCTATTTTGAACTGTCCGACCATCTTGCATCCCTCCAGCTATTTCAACTTACAAAAAGTGCTGATTTAAACGGGGCTAGTGCCGGAGTATATAAATGATTTGTGCTAAACACATAAATTTTGACTTATATATTAACCGTGAGCGATCCAATATTTATATGAAAATAGTGATGAAAAAAATCTTATTGTATCCTGTAAATAGCGTTCCATGTCCTCTGTCATAGAAATTTTGTTAGGTCGACTTTGTAATTATTGGAGAGGAAAAAAGATAAATCTAAATAGTAAATTAAACTTTTTTTTTTTCACATTCAAATTGGATTAGAAAACTTCAATAGTAAATTAAACTTTTTTTTCAAAGAAATTATACTAGAATCAAGATTTAATCCTGTTGACGAAGAAAAGAATAAATAAAATAAACGTGCTAAATGTTTTTTTTTTCCAACTTCGATAGACCCTAAAACTCAGTGGTCAGTATTTTTTCGGGTGCAATTGCGCATTCTTATTTATGCCAAAGTTATATTATAGCCTCTATCTAGATTAAAAAAATAAAGAGGAATGGGTCGTCAGGTCGTGCCTTGTTGATCTCTTCAAGTTTCTACTGAATCAAAGCAAAAGTCAGCGAGACTCAGCTTGAACAACTCGAGTCAACATAGGGGACGCCGATATGCCATGCATACAGTGATACAGCCCGTGTAGCGGCACAGGTATAGCTAGATTAACGAAGAAGAAATGACATTACTTGATGTTAAAACCAATCAAAGAATACCGATCAACCGATCAAATACAAGTTCTTTGCTTCAGATCTGTACAAAGCATGAATTTTGGATAGCCTAGCTGCCTGCATGCCTCTTCGACACCTAGGCGAAAGTCATGAACAAAATGGACCAAAAAGAACTCAAAAAATTGCTTGCAAAACACTAGAAATCAAGTCATCGACGAGGCCAGCAGAGCTGCCTGCATGCATGGCCAGACGAGATGTCCCGATCAGAAGAGGACCCACTTGGCCGCGGCGGCCCTCTCCTCGAGCGTCTTGCCGCCGCGCGCGGCTAGCGAGCACGCTTGGTCCTTCTTCCCTCCTCCCGCGTCGCGTGCAGCAGTTTGGCCCAGAAGCTGGTGGCCGTCGTGGTCCTCCTCCTCTGCTGCCCTCCTCGCCCGGAGGAACACCGCCACGGCGTCGGCGTCGCCCACGACCCGCTCGTGCCGCATCAGCAGCGACACCCGCGCCGCGCGCCTCATCTCGTCGTCGTCGCCCGGGCTGGCGCACTCCGACGACGCGGCGCTGGAGCCCTCCGAGGAGTAGGCCGTGGACGCCTCCGAGCAGCAGGAGGACACCTCCTCCTCCTCCTCCTCGTGGTATCTGCTGTATCCGTCAGCCTCCTCTCCGCGCACGACGACGGAGGGCAGCGACGCCGAGAGGGACAGGTGGGACAGGCGGTCCCGCAGGCAGGACGCGCAGACGCCCGCCCCGTGCTGCCGGTGCCGCCGGCACCGCGCGCCCTCCGCCTTGGCCTTGTTGCCCATCACCATAGCCACCGAAACCAAACCGCCAACCAGCTCGCCGACAGGACCGGAAACGAACGCCTGCTACCACCACTTCTCGTGTAAAAACCCACAAGTCACCTGTCACCGTGTGTGGTCGCGCTCGTGTGCTGCAATTTATAGTAGTACGTGGGTCAGGTCAGGCGGTGTGGGTGCGGAGTGCGTAGCGGGGGGAGGGAGCTTCGCGGATGCTGCAGCTGCACGCGACGCGAGATGTGGCTGGCTGTGGAGGAGTTGCGTTGCGATGCGGTTGGACTTTTTGAGGTGGCCTGGCTGGCCGTGCGTAGGCGAGGGGAGCCTGGCTGGGTCCGGGCTGGCGGCGTGTGCGCGCGGTCGGGGGCTGTTCTCTCGTGCGGTACGGACTACTAGGGACAACTACGGAGCAGAACTAACTAGGCATGCACGGCGTTTGATCGGAGATGGGAGGTTTTTTAGTGGGTGGATCGGGGTTTTTTCTCAGCTTTTTCGCGGCCTTTTCTTTCGCTTTTCGTAAAGGGATCTTTTTGGAAGCTTCCGATCCTGGATCTGCGAGATGACATGCGTGGTGGTTCGTCAGCTCCACGGCCGGGAATTTCACTCCATTCTCTCTCGCGCGCTTGCGCTTGTGCTGGGTTTGTCTAGCTACGGGGTTGCTTGCTTTCTTTTGACCACTGCTGGTGATCGTGATCGCCATCTTGGGTGTGTGTGTTGGTGCGCCTACCGTCAAGAAGCTAGCCGGGAACTGTTGATAGGTGATGGAGACAGAGATTTGTTGTTGGATGGGACACATAGGTAACGGGCTTTCCTTTCAGCGAAATGGAGAGGAAAATGAAGGTACTTAACCATGTTTTTGCTTCTCTGATGTTCACCCCATCCCATGTAATCAGGAGCTCGATCTCTTGAGTTTTGTTCAGAAGGAAAATTAAATAAGCATTAGGCTCCTGCAATTTGTTTCTTAATATACCATGCTAAATTCTGTCAACTACTACGTACGTTGACGTTACTGCAAACACAGGCGCACAGTGGAAGAGCTCGCCGCTCGCTGATGTTGCGAAGCAGCTGCGAAGACGGTGGGAGGAATGCGTCCAGTCAGTCGTGCTGACGTGAAGAGGGATCTGATGTTTTCTGTAGAATCCAGCCGGGCGTCGGAGAATCAGGGTCAATGAAACCACTTGAACATGCCAAGATGGGATTGACGTTTCGTTTGACGGCTTCCTGGCGGCGGAAAATGAGGCCCTTGGATCCTGTCTGCGCTAGACCGAGTCCGAAACCTCCGCAGTTGGTCTAACCTTTGCTGTCTCTGTTTTGAAGATTTTCCGGCTACCGTGCTGCTAGGGAAAGCTCATAGCCATAGCCTAGTAGTACGGCTGTGGTGCACGATGCTGGTGGCCCTAACCCTAACTAGTCATGAAACTTCCTGGCATGGTTTCGACTGACGGCAAGCAATTAAGCACCGCGCACGATGCTGCCTTCGCTACGACTCCCATGAAACTTTGCCTCAACTTCCAAATGGGACAGGCAAAAACAAATTTTGGCACCAGACGTCGACGTGCACGCGAACTTGGCAATTCGCACGAAAGTCGGCACCAGCGGACGCGATCTCGTAACGAGGTGGCCGGGATTTGCCTCGCCGCCGTGCACGCGACGCGCGCAACCGGCCGCCGCCCGCGCTTCAGCGCTTCAGGGCGGGAGGTGGGCAGCGGGGCACGTGCCCAGTGCGGGTTCCCCGAGCTGGCCGTGGGCGGCGGCGTACGGCCAGCAATTCCGTGCTTCCGCTGTCCAGTTGTCGTTGCGCTCATCACCACATGGATGACGCTTCCTCGTCGGCCGAGACGCGGACGAGCCGAATCGTTGTGTTTTTAATCTGCTTTATCTCGGGCGAGGCGACGCACCCCGTGTTCTGATTTGGCACCGGACCGGCACCGGCACCGGCACCGGCACCGGCACCGGCACCGGCTGGGATTCTCGTAAACTCACTGCCAGAACCTACTCAAGCTGTTTAGTACACATTACACGGGACCCTCAGCATAATGCGCCGGACTTGCACCGCCGCCGGGCAGTGTTCGTGTTCAGATGGCGCTTTCAACAGAACACGGAGTCACCGGCAAGCAGTGAGATTCTCCGTACTGCTGCACACCTGTACGTGCAGGTGCAACCACCTTCAAGCGAGGCAACCTCGGAGCAAAGGCAGGAGTTTGTAGGCTTTGTAGCTCTGATTCCCTGAAGGCCTGAACAGGGGAACGAGATAGCTGCCAACTGCCATTTTTTTTTAAAAAAAAAATGGCATACACAAATCACCCTAGATTTTTGTGATTTTTTTTTAATTTTAACCCTTTTTTTTTAAAGAAAAACTATTTTTAACCCGGACTTAAAAGATTTTTCGAGAATAACCCATTGATCGATTTGGGCCAGACATGTTTGGTTTCCATACAAATGTTCCATGTACATTTTTTTCAGAAGTCTGACGGAAGTCTACCAAACCATATTAAATAGAGAAGAGTAAATTTCATCATCATCCTTGAACCTGTTCTATGTGCCTATTCAGATCCCAATACTTGCACATGAAATTGTTAATTGTACCACGTATAAGGTTGAACTCACACTAAACCGCTGTGTGGTAGCGGACCATGAGATGATGTGGCCTGCATGTGGTCTTCAAAAGTAATTTTGCTAGACGGCCTTAAACATATATCCGGTGACGGTGTTGTCATCTAGGTTACATACTCTCAAATACAATTTGGCACGCTAAACTCACTATAAAGTCCAAATCATCAGAACTCATAATGATGGCGTAGCCCTAACATGTGAGGTCTCGGCCTCTAGATCAGTCGTTGCTTTCATACTATACCTGGTCATCTCACTAAAGGAACGGAGGTCAAAGCGCTACTACATGGATGGTTAACGCAAATGCTAAATATTTACATTTCACGTGGGCGCTAAAAAATTATTTTGAGCGTAACGGGATGAGAGCGGGGTAAATTTAAGAACTGTGGATGAAATTTAGTCAATCGAGAGTGTCCCATGAACTAGCTAAGTTAACATTTTTTTAAAAAAAAAAAAAAACTACCTGACTCAAAATTATCATAGCCAAATTTCGATCACCCAGCTGGGCCTCCGTTCTGGGCCCTCGACGTCAAAGGGCCCAACCCCACATATGTAAGCTGATAGGAGGGAGCAGCACGTACGTGAAAATTTCTTTCTCCGTCTGCAAAAATAATTTATCGTGTTGACTTTAAGATATATTATGTTTGACCGCTCGTCTTATTCAAATTTTTTATATAAACATCATCTAATTTGATGTGACTTATTTTATTATTAGAGATACTTTAATAATAATTTATGTATTTATTTCCTAAATTGTGTAAATAATTTGAATAAAACGAGTGGTCAAATATGATGTCTTAAAGTCAACATGATGAATTATTTTGAGACGGAGGTCCCGCGCGCAGCCGCCGTTTCTTCCCCGCTGCAACCTGCGAGCCACAGCCTGTGCGTCGTGCTCGTGCCATCGTCGATCGGCCGTGCGCTCTCACATAGTGGCAGCAACAAGAGAACGGCAGGCGGCGCCCGGCCCAGTCTCCGTCAGTTCGTTCAGGCCTTCCGGGAGACTGGGCACTAGGGTAGTCCCAGTCCAGACATCCAATTTCGTACCAAGGTACCCAATTGCTCCCCTTTGCCCTTCGATTGATGATTTGATGCATGCCAAGTACATGTTTAATCAAGATTTAATTTGCTTTTTGTCCCCAATCTTTTTCTTTATAGTACAGGGATTTAGGAATCCTTACGGAATTGTGGAGGCAGCGAATAATCATTTTATTTAGTTCTCAAATTGGTAATTATTACCACTTAATTTTTATTATAGTGTTGTTGAAACTAGTATGACATAATTTTCATACATTACTTGCTAATTTCTTAATTTATATATTGAACTCATGCTGCATCGAGAAGAGATTATTATATGAAATTGATATTGATGCAATCATTAGTGATTTCGTATTAGTAAATGTTAGAAGAATTTTTTTTTCCAAACTTTACTGGTTGTGACTTACATTTAACTTTCTTTAATTCTGCTTCAGTTTGAAAGACGATAGCAAGTAAGAGAGCTACTGCTGATCCCACGAAATCCTCAAATGAGAATAAAAAGAAATTGCCGTGTGGAAGGAGGGACAACTGAGTCATTGATTTCAGGTTTGTTTGTTCTTCCATTTTTATGCTTGTATTTTCTATGACCGTTAGAGCCCTCACAGTTGTCTTGTATCATCATGTATCTAGATGAATTATGCTGCGACTATCAAGGTATACTGAGTGAGTTGGGTGAACAAGTTTTAACAGATTTGTCTAAAAAGTGTTGTCGCACTTGTTTTGTCTCATATGGTGATGACCCTGTTTTACGGGAAATGTTAAGTGCCGACCGGCCGGCGCGAATCGTCAGCGCCGACCCGAGGCTGTCGTGGGCGGCCCAGCCCAAGGCCTGCTTTCGGTCATCGTCTTCCTCGCGCTTTCGCCGTGCCGCCGGTCGTCGTCCTCCTCGCGGCGCCCGCGCCGCCATCGTCGTCGCTGCTTCACCTCGCCAACCACCTCGCCCGCGCTTTAGGGTTGCCGACCGAGGCCGCCGCTTTAGGGTTGCGCCGCGCCCGCCGCTTTTAGGGTTGCGGCGAGGTTTCATGGCCAACATCCTCACCGCCGGTATAAGCGCCCGTAGGCGCCGGCCGCTGGCCGTTGACACGGGCGGTGGCAGCTTTCGGCCGGGCGGTGAAGCTCGGCGGGGCTGGGCGCCGCCGAGCTCCGGGGGCGGAGAGACCCATTCGGTGGGTATGGGCCGGGCGGGGGGAGCTTGAGGTGTTCCATGGCGGGCGGCGGGATTTGACGTCGGAGGAGAAGAAGAAGGAAGGGGGGGGGGAATTTTGACCGCCGCCGGGCGCTATAGGGCTCTCCCCGGGCGAAGCCCTACGGCGCCGGGCGGCGGGACGGAGGCGGCGGAGCGGGGGCGAGCTAGCGAGAGGTTGAAGACGAGGTGGCAGGCCGTTAGGGCGGGCAGCGGGCCGCCCCAACTCAAGTTGGGCGGCGGTTAACACGCCCCTGTTTTACCCTTATTTTTTTCAGATAGTTGAACATTGTTAGATGTGAATGATATAAACTAGATCTTGTGTAGGACAAGAAGTGCTATTTGTGTGCTCTGGTGTAGCTATAGAACGTCGGAGGGACTTCACAAGGTTTGTTACTGCAGCAAGTTTGGTTAGAACTTTATGTATGTTGGTCATTTAGTATTTTTTTCCCCCTTGTTTACTCAAAATAAATGTAACCATTCTATAATGTTTTCTTTGTTATATAATTGTAGATTGAAGTGCGCTATGAAGAAAAAAAGTTGTCGTGTTCTGGACCGTGGCAGGTTTGGGTCTTTGGGATGACAATCCGAGTGGTTCCGACTTCCGAGTCTGCAACAGCGGTCAGCCCCGAGCTGCCTAACGGAAGCCGCTGGCCCAGACGGCATGGCGAGCTCGCAGTGGCTCGGCTCCGCGGCTCAGCCGTAAACCTGGTAAATGCAACGTGGCCCTTCATGGGCCTAATCCATGCGCAGGTGGCTAAATTAATCTCGCACGTGGGCCTACCGCTGGCTAATTCATTTGCGGGCCTGATTTATATATAGCCACCCCAGGCCTGCCGGTCCGAGGACTGAAAAGTGTGCTTGCTGTCTCTTGTGTTTTCGCGACGTCCGTAGATAGTAGGCACACTGACACTGTTCTGTTTGGTTGCATATGCGAGACAATTCTACTGGTTCAAGGAAAGTGACTTACACCGTGGATCCGAGGCACCAGTTTCCTTCATCCAAGTACTACACTATACCCCAGCAAGCAGGAGCAGCTCTCGATCCGGAACAAAGAACAAACACATCAGCACAGTAACTACGTTACAGCTTACAGGCGACGAGATGCCTCCATCCTGATCCTGGTCGACATGGTCCTTGTGTCTAGAGCAGCGCTATCTGGACGATCACACACCAAACGAGCCCAAAGCCAGCCAACGCCGCCGACCCGAGGCCGGCCGCGCTGGGGTACGACATGAACGGAGTCATGCCGGGTGTCGCCGTGGTACCACCACCACCTCCAGAGCACGTCGGCGTCGTCGGCGTCGTGTACGGCGTGTACGGCGTGGCGATGGTCGGGGTCGTCGGCGTCGTGTAGGGCGTGGTCGGGGTCGTCGGGGACGTCCGTGGCGTCGTCGGGGTCGGCGTGGTAGCTGGGGAGTTGGAGCCGCCGACGGTCACGGCGAGCTTCATCCCGGCGCCGCAGTGCCCGGTGATGCTGCACACGAAGTAGTGGGTGCCGGGCGTCTTGAGGGCCACGGTGGTCGCGCCGCTGCTGTCGGAGCCCTGCGCGTTGGCCGCCGTGCACGCCATGTAGTCGGCCGCGCTCACCTCCACCACCGTGTGCAGCCCTTTCGCGTAGTTGAACACTGCAAAACCCACCAAACAAACTCGTGAGCCAACCTATATCGATCCGTTGCGACCAGAACGCGTGACAACATGCGCATATGCATATGTACATGCATGATGTAACGCATTCATACCAAGATTGTCCCCGACTTTGAAGTTTTTGGAGGCGGCCCAAGATGTGTAGTCGACGCCGGTCGTCCAGCCGGACCCGTCGCCGACGGTGTAGCTGGTGGCGGATGCAGTGGAGGAGCAGGCCACGAGCAGCAGCACTGCCAGAGGCAACCGAGAAGCCCAGGAAGAAGCCATTGATCGATCGAGCAGTAGTGCTGATCAAGTGTTTCCGAATAAAAGCAGTTTTGAGAAAGTATGGATGGTGTCGATCGCTCGCTTCCACTACGAGAACTGACGCAGAGACGCGGGGAACCTATATAACCGCAACGCGGAGTTGGTGGCCAATTGGCTTTCACCGGCTCTGTGGGAAAGAATATTTGGAGCTGGCGTCTTTACCTATGAGGAAATGAAAACGAAAGGCTTTCGAGATGAACAGAGCGGCGATTGTTCAGGCTCGGAGGTTCGTTCATGCCACCAACCAATGATAAGGTTTTCGATCATAATGAAGTTTTGACAATAAGTTTTCCATCATAACAACAGGACTTTTGTATAGCATGGATGGATCTTGTCGCCTGTTCATCAGCGTTCAGGGAGACCATAGATTTTGTTGTTACATGACCTCATTTCCCTATCTTAATCCTTTGAGTAAATCTTACTCCACTAAGCTATGTAGTATCTTTTCATCTACACAGATTCTCTCCCTAAACAAGTCCCGAACATTCGATCTTAAACGGGTGGCTCAGATGAAACTCCACCTATTTTATTTACAGATTCGCGGACTAAGGGGAGATATGCATCAAAAACACCTTTATCGCTTTGCGCCTATTTACAAAAAAAAAATTTATAGGTGCGATATCTTTTCATATGATAGTATAGGCCAAAGTGAAGTGAATCTGATTGTGTCCGGTGCCGTCGGCGTGGCATCTGATTTTCTTCTTCACATGGAGATCAGTTGGGTTAAGCCACCTAATCTTTTGACAATGACTCCACACTTGCATGTCGATCGCTCAAACTGCATATATATTTTCCATGTTCATGCCGAGAAAATGAGCGAAAATGCTTCAATTCAAACTTACACACACCAATGATGTAATCTCGAACACTGGTCGTCTGGTTACTGGACATGGACTAGTGGTTAGGCACTCGAAACCATGAACTGTACCTCGTACTTTGAATGCACTCGATTGTACAAAGAGCTTAAAAGCACTCGATTGTTCAGGGTTAAAGTTCCAGCAGCTCATCACACAACTCCTCCTAGATTTCTTTTTCACTAGACTTTCCATTCATCTCTTTTTGGTCGGTTTCTTCCTTTCAGACTGGAGACAGAACGACGAGCACCTGAATTTAAGGCCTATACGCAGGGCTCTGCATCCTTTGTTGGATCGGTCAAACCGCCAAAGATGCTCTGAACACCTTCTTGATTTCCGGCCGGTTGCTTTTTGGGTGGCATGTCAAAGTATTCGAACGAATGGCTCGATTCCAGTTTATAGCCCGCATGCAGTTCCTAGTACTACTGCATATATGTTCGTGTAAGGCTGCGAGGCTGTAAGCTATGATCAGTGCATACCCTTGTTTTATGGCTTCCCTGGTCTCAAGAGAAAAGCATACCTCGCGAGTACTCCACTTTGCTCCATGAAGAGCGGCGGCGCTCGATTTTCAAGTCACTCTGATGATCCCTTTCTGGTTTTATGGTTAAAGGAAGGCACCCAAGTCCAACTTTGGGGCCTCTCTGCCAAGCAACTGAAATACCTAGTCCAGTGAAGTCGCAAGCCTGTTGGCCTAGTGGTGTCTACTCTGGTCAGACTAACCCAAAGAACTCTGCTACTGACGTAGCTCAAGGGATCGAGGTCAGAGACCTGCGCGGCCACCGTGATTTTATTTTTAGGAAACTCTTCCATATAATTGGTATACAGATACGGGCTGATTCTCGTACAAAGAACTCCTACTTGGTGGGCTCCAGCGTGAGGCAGCCCAACAAGCCGGTCATGCTCATGCTCTCTAACACGAGGCTGTTGGGCGGTTGGTTGGCCCGTCTGCCACAGCGCGAGCGTGGCGTGGTCCGTGGGCTGTGCCTGCGTGGCTCACGGAACGGCCATCGGGCCAGGGCCCATTTTGTCTCTGGCGGGTCTGGCGGCGGCACGAGGCATCCTGCCTCGTCCTCTCCTCTGTCGGGACACTTTTGACTGGCCAGTCTCCCTGTCGTGGACTCCTGGCTGGGCCCGTCTAGTCCGGCCTGCTGGAGTAGTACGTCCAGTCGTCCAGCAGCCATTGTTCAGTTGTTCCTGTCTTCTGAACTCTGAATGCAGCGGTAATGTGGTATGAATGCGCCAGAGTACTACTAGGCACGAATTAATCGTGACAAATAAGAAAGTACAGCGGTGCCAAGTGAAACCTAAATTTTTTATCTCAAATGATTTTTATCCTCTGGATGAATACAGACAGAAGGATACTGGATGCCCACAGCACACACACACTGACACTGTCCAAGTGTCCAGGACCAGGAAACATGAATGAACGGCTATCACGGCGGCTTCGTGCAGTTCCACTGGCGTGACGTCTCCATCGGCGCTGCAAATCCGCGCCATCCAACTGTTCACCATCCGTTCGGACGCTTCAATGAACAACAGTTGCTCGTCTCTTTACGAGCTGAATTTGCTCTCACTTTCTCGTAGCCTACTGTTGCACGAGCCTGACGATCCACGAACTCGGAATCACAGAATGTGACCATATAATTGTCTCTCTCTCTCTCTCTCTCTCTCTCCCACACACGACACAAGAACTAGGCTTTTGCAGGAGGCACGCAGAGCAGGCATGGCCTCAACCTGAATGGTCCATGGCACCTACCCCTCCTCCTGTATCTAAAAGACTAAAACTGTTGCCGGTGTACCATGCACAAGTGCCAACTGCTGCCTTTGGTCTCGACCTTTTCTTCCAGCCAGTCATTCCATATTGCATTGTCGTTTCTTAATTTCTGCAATGATTTTTCATAAGATGGGGCGACGCAGCAGTGCAGCACACTAGCACAGTAATCGATTCAAGGGGCCAGCAGGGTAGCTTTATCACCGGTGATCGATCCCCTGACAAGTCTTTGATGCCGCACGCAGCGGACCTGCAGCAGCAGGTGACCTGTTCGCCCTGCCTGTCGCTCGATGATCATCCAAATAGTACAGACAGGCGATAGCACGCTGAGGTTGATAGACTGTTGAGCAAAATAATACTGCGTGTATTGCAGTAGCTGGATGATCCAAAGAGGCAAGAGGGGGTATCGAGTGGTAGGTGAGACGTATTGTCTGAAGAATTGTGCCTATCTGTGTCTGCATACGGCTAACGGATGTCGTCTGGCGTGCCTTTCTGAACTAATAAATGTGTTTACCGGGCCTCAATTTTCTAATTACTATGCAACTGCTTGGTTTAGGATATAGTCGGTTCCCAGATTAGAGTGTAATCATTCTTAAAAAAAAACAGTGTAATCATCAAGGTTGGTGCACAGATATTCAACAGATCTTTGCCTCGATTCAGAAAAGTTCAGATCACCTGCATCTGATGTCAGGAAAGATTAGTTAGATCTATTTTGTATATGCCATGGCCCATGTCAATGCTCGAAGTTTCATCTTTGTCTAGTTATATCATAAGCTGAGCCTACGTTTTCTGATACTACTACTTAATAACTTCTTAACAAGCCCAATTATTGAGGCATACGTATCTGACAGCGAAACCTGTCCGCGGAGACACGTATGCTACTCCGCCGTCCCTATCCAACTTTTTATACGGTCTCTGCAGGCTTTCCGTCGATCTGATGCGGGGAATCCTTCTGATGGTGGTGCCATTGGCATGTTCCTCGATTGGAAACTCAAATGGACCACTCAAGATTAACGATTCCTTTCAGGCATCCTCAATGTTCTAATCTGGATGTCTAATCTAATCTCTGTTGTTAGGCAGCACCATTAGTAGTTCAGTACTTCAGTTATAATCCCATAATTTGTGTGTACACCCCACATGTGCTTTCATCCTTGTAGCTTGCCTCTAGACAAGGGAATGTATAATGGCGTAGCCAGTTCAGGACAAGATCCAGAGGTACGGACCTTGTCTTGCTCTGCAACTTTCTTCAGACTTCTGATCCATATAGTAGTTAGCACCCGGGGCCTGGAAATTGAGCGAGCGAATGATTCCTTGCCCCACTGGGAATATGTAGCAGGACTTGATAAGGCAAGATGGAGTATTTCTCCACAATTAGGCAGCCTTAATTAGGGAGGGTCGCTTTACGAAATTTTCATTTTTTTTTTTTTTTTTTTCCTCTGAAGGCGACGCATCTTGTTGTCTGATTTTAGAAGTAAGCAGCAGAATGTGCATTGACGATTGAGTGACCTGGAAAAGCCCTAATTTTAAAATCTGTGGGGGCCTGTTAGATGACCTTTTGCGTTGGTAGTCGAGTTCTCGGTTGTCATGCTACAGCTGCATGATTTGCATGCTTTGCTTGTCATTAGTCATCAGTAATCACTCTGAACAGAGAAAAAAACACAGAGAATATGAAGCTCGCGACATTTCAATAACAGATTTGCAGTTTTATTTGTCACTCTATCTAAACCCCAAAGGGAAATCCACAAAAAGAATAGTTCAAGGGCGACATGTATATATGCTAGTTCCACAGTTGCACTGCTCCTGATCCAATCTGCATGTGTGGTGTGGCCAAGTTTTGTTTGTCCAGCAATTGTCAGGCTACAAATCGAAGGAACAGGGGGCAGGGTAGGACGTGAAACAACGCTACGACCTGTAGCATCGACAGCAAACACATAAAGGCTGGCATATGTGCATGCACCAAAGGCATTAGCGCCAGGCCGTGCACCAGCTCGTAGGCATGCACGTCCTAGTAACATTCTTTTCAGTAGTCACAGTTAACCAAAGTACCGTTGGGGTCCATTTGCTCGTTTGTTTTTTTTTTTTTTTTTTTTTTTAACTCCAATCTTTCCACGGATTCATTGCCTCTACAACGGGGAGAAAATAACCTATAAGGTCATTCGAAGAAAATCGTGATGGTTTATACGATTTTCCGTAAATATATAAGCTTGTCCGTACATACAGTCGAATTCAACCCTTTTGTTTTATTTAGATCGTTTTCGCCTCTCATGTCCATATACGACGCATGGCTGTTCACACTTCATGGCAGAACGCGATGATTCCGAACTGATGCTCGCATAACACTCAATCAGCAAATGACCCTATGCCCTAATGATTAACGTCCAACAAAAGTCACCCGTGTGCGAAAAGGATTCTGATACAATCCTACAAGTTTTTGCCCCGATCAGTGCCAGCAGAATGATGTGAGCGAAGGCTCTACGCCTGCAGGTTCATTCACCCAACACCCCCTGCAATGCAGTCGAAAGCAATGAACGAGACGTGTCAGTGTGTCACGCTGTCACCGATGTTTTCTTCGTGTGTAAACTCGATATATACCTGGAGCCATCAGAGCACACGCAAAGATCGTTGCGACCTGCGACGATCGTAACATGAGATGATTGCGGTCGGCCAATCCAATCACCTTGAAATACGATAGGAGAGAGCTGGATAATGCACGCTAGTTCTTATCTGGTGAATGCGTGCTGATTGGTCAGAGAACAGCAGTTTAGTTTCTGAAGCAAAACTCGTCAGAGAAAAGCTCTGGTCCACGATCGAGTTCATCGACGACGACCTCGAACAGGTCACCCGTGTGCACACGCAGGCATCTGTAGATCGATCGGTTCAAATAATTATTGCTGATGCGAGATGTGAATCTGAATTCTGGATACACACAAATACTGTGCGCTGCAAAAGACTACGTACGTAAGCTGGTCCAATCGATACATGCTGTTTGCTTGCACGCAAACATATGGAGTGGTAGTAGCGCCTGCCTGACAGTGTGGCGCGAATTGCCACTTGCCAGTGTTATCCTTGTACTAGGATCAAATTGATGTCACAATAATACATGACACTTGCTAAGATATACGTAGTGTTCCCATCCAGCTAATTAAGCAGCTAATAAGTGACCGGCGCACTCGTCGGAGATGTTGCCGAGTATCTCGTTCACCGCGGCGGCGATGTCGTCGACCGACGACAGCCGGCACTCATCCTCCATCTGCAGCAGCAAGAATCAAATGTGTTACAGCTGGAGTGGATCGAATCGAATAGCCGCGTGCAGACGTGCAGTGCCGGTAGTGTGTTACCTTGAGGCTGAGAGAGTAGAAGGCGTGGTGGTCGGCGGTGGTGGTGACGTTGAGGTGGAGCACGGTGAGGCCGAGGCACTGCAGCGCCACCACCATCCTCAGCAGCTGCCGCGGCCGCCGCGGCGCGAGCACCTTCACGTTGGCGTGGCTCTCCGCCAGGGCAACCTCGATGTCGGCCACGCCCCGCCGCGCTCCCGCTCCCGGGCAGCCGCCGCCACTCTGATCGCCGCCGGAGCCGGCACTGTCGCTAGAGCCAACCACACACGTCGCGGTGGTGGAGTACTGAGGGAACGTGAAGAACTCGGCGAACGGTGCTGCCGACGCCGGTGGCTCGGTACACCGGCCCTGGCGCCGCTTCTGCTCCTCCAGCGACTGCAGTAGCTGCTCCAGCTCCTTGACGAAGTTGATGGCACCTGCCACGATCGACGCCTGGTCACCCTGCACCCGCCGTACACCATGTTAACGCTCGGTAGGCCAGTGACGTTGCGAACGGAACATGCCATTCGGTCGCGACCAAGAGCTCGGCGCTCAAGAAGGTGCGGCTTTTGATGAATGATGCCTGCAGGCAGTACAGGATCGCTAGAGATTCCGTGACAGATGCAACCAAAGCGGCGTGGCGCGGCGAGGCAGCAGCAGGCCAGGGGGCAGCAAGATTTGACATCCGTTACAGTAAAAGCTGGGGGACAGCGGCAATCAACAATGCGGTGAATGCCAAGCCGTTCGTGCACATGCATGGCATGGTGACATGACCTGCAAAGCTCTTGCAGCTAGGACGATACTGCCGGTCGGGGAGCGCCGGCCGGGTACGCTACGCTCATTGCCATGGATGGAGGAGATTGTTGTACGTACCCGCTGCGCGTAGGAGGGCGGCATGACGGAGCGGAGCACGGAGAGGTACTCGTTCATCTGGCGCCGCCGGTTGCGCTCCACGGCAATGTGGTTGCGCCGCTGGCTCTCCATCTCCTCCGTGTTCTTCACCACCTTCGGGCGTCGCCGCCGTCTCCGCGCCGCCGCCGACGCGGCGGCAGCCTTGCCACGGCCGGAGCCTGACGACGACGCTGCGACGGCGGTGGGCACCGTCGACGGCGGGGACACGGAGAGCTGGTGCTGCTGCGTGTCCCAGCACTCCTCCAAGGCGTCTAGTGCAGTGGAGCACGGGCAGAGCACCGCGTCCCACTCCCATGAGGTAGCAGCACAGGCACCGGGCGGCGGCAGCGCATCGGCGGCATCTCCTTGGAGAACCACGCCGCCCTTGTCCTCGAGCTCCTCGGTGTGGACGCCGCAGCTCAGTGACGCGGAGTGCGCCTTGACCGTGCACGCGAGGTGCTCCTTCGGGAACACCACAGCTTCGAGCGCCATGGCCTGCCCTTCCCTTCGCTCCTTCCTAGCTACTACCGGCACGGATTGAGTTAGAGCTGCATGCTAGGCAGGCAACGAACGGGTTGCCCTCGCCACGATGACCATGGAAATGGAGGAGAAGAGACGGTGGTCCCTTTAAAGCCGGTGTGGAATAACATGGACGGGCAATGGAGACAACGACCCGGTCTGCCACGGTGCCACGCGGCATGGGCCCTGCCGGGAACGCGAGGGCGAACGGAGTGAGCGTCTGGGCGAGCGTCTGGGCGGGTCAGGAGAGGCAAACGACACATGCATATCCACGCATGTCCGCCCTGTCGCTCTGGAGCCACTCTCGTTAAGTATGGTTGGTGGTGTACCTGAGACCAAGATTAACAACATGTAATAATCTGTCCCGGATGTCTACTCCTTTACTAGACTGTACGGTTTATCAAAAAACGTATTTGCTGTACGGACTGGTAGTTCTCTTTTCAAATGCTACCTGCATTATTTTGCCCTAGGCTTGACCAGCGCAGTCGAGCAGGATGACTCTGGCCATTCAGTAGATGTATTTATTTGACTTTTTAAAGTTCGGTTTGCCGTGACAATCCCCCAACGCCCAACAAATAGAGGTGCAATGCAACCCTGCTGCAGCCACAAGATACCGAACAAAGGCAGCTCGCAGTCGCAGCTATAGCTCGTGGCATGCCCTCGGCCCACCGATTGGTGAACGAAAACAGCGGCAAGCGTTTGCACAGTCACTGAATCACTGATCGAGTCACAGCACTGGTGTCGCAATCGAGAACCAGGAGGAGCACGAGAGGTGACCTACCCCCGCAAGAGTTCCCCGATTGAGAAAAGGAAAGTACGCGCACCTGCCATCGGCGATGAGTAACCCAAAGCTCGCAAGAAACTGATCTCACCAGGCTGCAGGTCTCATGGCAATCCCGGTCCTAAAGGCTTTTCGCCCCGGATTTCAGGGGACGATCGGCCGGTGAATTGAGATACCATGCTCACACACTTAGCTCCCAATTAACGCTACCGAGAGCTCCGGTTGGACGGACGCGGACCCTCATCATCAACTTGGTCGAGTGCAGACACACACGGACACTAGCTACTTCTGTTGACTTAACTGTCCATTGCCATCGCTGCCGTGCTGGAGCCCGATCGAAAGGCACCGATCGCCATTCGCCACGCCCATGCGCCGGTCCTTCCGTGTTCACAGGGGCGGATTTGGGCCCTAGGAGCCGTGGGGGCCGTGGCCCTAGTCGCGGGCCCAAAAATTCTTTAGTATATGTGCTCTATTTTTTGGCCTGGCCCAAAGTGTTGGCCCAAATTTGTTGGCCAGAAATGAGCAGGCAGCGAGTCAACAATCCAGATAGGGAAACTCAATCGTCAGCGGCGTGCTTCTTTCTTCAACGCGGCGTTTCTTCGACCGCGACGCACGTAGGGAGTCCGCTGCCGCTGCCCGACCGCCGCTGCCTGCTTGGGCGCCACGCCGCCGGCTGCCGCTGACACCGGCCAAGGGCCGCCGCCTCCGGCCACCAGCGGTCAAGGCAAGGCCAACCCTAGGTGCCTACGGTTTTGCCCTCCGAGTCCAGCCGCCCACGATCAGACATTCAGCGGCAGCGAGACACCGTTCCCCTTCCCGTGCCGTGATCGGACCAGTGGGGACGACGGAGAGGGATCGATCGATTCTGTTTCCCGTGATCAGACCAGGCGTAGGCATACTGATCGTTCCTGGTAAGCCAGCAAGTCTAATCCCTCTTTTCCAACCCGATTGGTGATTGCCTTGTAATTTCTAATGTTCTAATTTCTAATCTGTTGTTAAACTCTTCCAAATCATCATTACCTACATAATTGCTGTAAGCATTTTCATGTTTTTTTGTCAACTATGTTGTGGATTTAAGTATGAAAGTAAGATATAATCTAGAGTTATGCATTTATAAGCAAATTTTGTTATTAAACCCGGTGCGGGCGGTACATGTGTTTTGCTAGCGGCCCCGGGCGTCAAAGTTAATAGCTCCGCCACTGCGTGTTCACCTCGGACGCCCACGCACAGCCTGCATGCCGTAACCGACGGCGCCCGGCCATGTTCCGAACACTGCTCCAAGGTGCGCCGTCACATCGCGCCCCGGCGCCAGAAGCCCAGACAGTGACACCACCGTTTGCGAGAACCGAGAAATCGCTCGTCGTCCTCGTGCAAAAAGGGAGCTAGCCGCGCAGAGAGATGGCCTGGCCCCTGCGCGCCCCTCCTGGATGCAAAGGGAGCCGACGAGACGAGACCGGCTGGGGTTACGGGGAAAAGATGGTGCACACGTCGGTATGAGCGGGGCGGCCGTAGGCAGCGCGCCGGCTACCGCGGGGCCGGGTCGTCCGTGGCGGAATCTGGAAAACCGCGGCTAGCTTGTCCCGCCAGCCACGGTCGCTCGCAGTCGCATCTGTTGGATGGCACTGTGGTTGGTGCGCCTGATGGTGGCGTGGTGCATATCGCTGTGGCCGGAGGCAGCGAACTGGCGAGATCGTCCGGCCCGCCCCGGCCAGGCGATCATCAGCGTCGAGCGAAAGCCTCGGCGCAATTGGGGGGATCACTGTGCGTGTGCAGCGGAGTGGAGATGCTGCTATGCTACAGCAAACATGTTTTTTGGTTGTGAATGGTAGTGTCAGGTAGTAGGGTGGCAGATAGTCATACGTGAACGATACGTGTAAAAAAAATATACCCCGTACACGATAGCAGTATGTACTCAACAGTATACTGTATGCACTGTGTACAGAGTGGCTATTATACTCCCTCCGTCCTAAAATAAACGACGTTTTGGGTTTTAGTCCACAAGTTTGACTCGATTTGTAGAAAATACGTAGAAGATTTAAATCTTCAAATAAATTTGTTAAAAAACTAGATCAAAAGATCTTTCCAATGATACTAATTATGTAATATAAATATTAATCCTATTTTAATATATAATTGCCGGCAGATGTTTACCTTAAAACGAAAACGCCGTTTATTTTTAGGACGGAGGGAGTACTATATAGAAACTTCAAAAAAAAAAAAGGAGCACTGTAACTATACGTCTATTGGTCTATAGCACGCAAGAACCCTACAGTGAAGAGAGTGGTGGTCTGACTATTCATGTCCTCTTTTCCCCCTTTCTGTCTCCTGGAAGGCTTCTCGGTTGCAATCGCAGACTCCGTGAATTCCAATAACGACCTTGAGAGATTTTAGCACAGTCGCTCAGAGAATTGAATTTCATTTCAAAAAATTATTAGCTTATGAAGTAGTATATATAATAGTAGACGACATACTATAGATTAAAGGAAAAACAGTAAGTTGTTCCTCATGTATATGCTTCAAAATCAAAATCTTATTTTTTTAAAAAAATAAAACATCTTGACTAAATAAAAATTAAGAGAAAGCTGGAATTAGAGTATTATGATAAATATTATTTCTAATTTACTAACCTATATAAAATGAATGTGTGAATAAAAAAGGAAATATTTGAGTAGTGTACACAAAATATTACAAAAACATAATAAAACATTTTTACGAGAGGATTCTTTTTTTTTGGACGTATTAGAAAACATTAGGCAGCTAATAGATATTTTTTTTTGTTTCAATTTTTCGACATCAAAAAAAAGTAAAAGGCTAACATGAGCCCACCTATTAGCTTTCCTTGTGGGGCACTAGATCTAATTTGGGTCATATTTTGCTAATTAGTAATTACCACTTGGATGATCCAGACTGGTACTGAGTTGGTGAATTATATCACTTCATTTCCGCTGCAGAGAGGATTATAGTCCTGTATTGTTTTTGCTTATTCAGCCAATTATTTTGGCAAAAAAACGGATTAATAAAAATATTTAAAGCAAAAGCCATGGTTTTCGTTCCAACGCAGGCCCATTTAACGGGGAAAATATTTGGTGAAAACCACATCACTAGGTGGAAACATGGAAACTAATTCAAAAAGTTATATCTAGGCTGTTTCAAAATTTTTTTGAAATTTGACACCGCATAGTGCATACAAATATGTACTCATATAGAAAAGTTGGGATGTAAACTCAAACTAGAAAAATTCATACGAAAATGGCAAATTTCAGGTTTAAGTGCACTAAAAGACAAAATTTAAAGTGCACTTGAACCTGAAATTTGCTATTTTTTGTATGAATTTCTTAAAACTGAGTTTGCATCCCAACTTTTTATATGAGTACATATTTGTATGCACTATGCGTGTGCTAAATTTTAAAATTTTTAAAACAGCCTAGATATGACTTTTGAATTGGTTTCCACATTTTCACCTAAAATGTGGTTTCCACCACATATTTTCCCCATTTAACTTCCTTTGCTCATGCAATATGTTCGAGGCAGAACTCTCGCCCAGCAGGCCGTGCAAGATGCAGCCCAGAACCAAAACATCCCATCTCACGGAGGACAACTAAAATAGGCCCACTAGCTGGAAATAAACGCCGCTTCTTAAGAAATCAAACGCTTCCAGTTTTAATCAATTATATATAAAAACATTAATATTAATATTATATTAATATTAATAGTATTGCATTGTTAGATACTAGTAGATCGTTAATTTTTTACAACAAAATTATTTATGATATAAATATTTCTAATATTTTTATAAACTTTAAGAGGTACAAATATCATGTCTACATTTAATTATTTTGGAACGAATAACCAGGAAATATGCCAACGCGGTAGAGTACGTACGTATATATACAAAAAAGAAAAAATATAGCATTGACTTTGACCATGCCTGGTAGCCGTGTAGGACAAAACCTGAACGTACAAGACTTGTAGAACAATGTGTCCCATGCATGTGCGTAGTAAATGCGTCGTACTCCCTCCATAGTTGAAAAGAAAGATGTTTTGAAAAATGTTTTTGGGTCAAACATTGGGAACATGAATCATGAATAACTTTTTAAGTCGTTGAGTTTAGAAATATGAAAATCATATCAATAGATTTTTTCTTGAAAACTATTTTAATAAAAATACACATATATAATTTTTTAATAAATATTTTTATAGAAAAGAGAAGTTAAAGTTGTGCTTTGGAGACAGGTAATACGCTATCCTAAACGTCTTTCTTTTCAACTATAGAGGGAGTACTATAAAAAAGGAAAAATAAAGCATTGACTATGCATGGTAGCCGGTAGGACATGAGCAGAACGTACAAGACTGTACAACACCGATGTATACCACTTCATCGTTACTTTTTTCTTGTAGTGTTGGCATGGTCACTGATTTTAACATGAGAAAAGAGAAAGAGGGCAAATTTTCATGCCGAACGACTGTGGAATTCCATGCTTACGTGCCCGCAAAGCGCGCCATCTTCGTCTTATAGCGCTCTGGTGTATATCTGATGTTTAATAGCCACCATCATCGAGGAAAGATAGATAGCGAGGGACGAGGGTGCATCTAGAACTAGAAACATTTGCCCGATGTCAAAACAGATTTTAAGTTTGTTTGGACTTTAGTTACTTTTTTTTAGAGAACTACACCTGCCAATTATATTCCACAGATGCAGGTCCGGAAGGAGACTTCAGCTACTAAGAAGAAATATCTTATGAAACCAGAAGTATGTTTAACCATTATATCCTTTGATGTTAAAAAATATCACCGTCATAAGACCAAACATCTTATACTTTTTTCCTAGGGTTGCTAGACTAGTTTTCTAGATGGCGGCCCCTTGACCAGAGTTCAAAGCACATGTCCCGTGTTCCTAAAGCACATGTAAAATGGATAGACATTCTCACCGGGGTTAATAGGTCCTTGTGTGCGAGCGAGCATAGGTTTTAGTGGTTTTGTCACATGTTTCAAAAGCACTGGTAAAATGGATCGGCCCTCTCGCCGAAGTTTAACAAGCCCCCTGTGTGTGGGCGGAGTATGGGGTTCAGAGGTTTTCTTGGGCTAAAAGGAGAAGTCATCTACCTTAAGCTAAAATAGCTCGAGGGTGTCTGCCAGCCCGAGTTTTTTTTCCCTCCGGTTAATCTTGCAAGTTCTCTCCGTGATTGTAAGAGGTCATTTTAACATTGTTTATAACAACAAAGGACGATGAACGCAAGCAACTCATAGATAAACAATGTTTTCACTTTTTTTTTGAAAGGTTAATGCTTTCACATTCTCCGCTGTCAAATTTGCTTTGACATATTATCTTGGATGATGCCCCCGACTTCCAATTCCAGAATCTCTAGATTCATTTAATCCTATATATGTCATCAGTCGCCGTCAATCTACTCATCGCTCGTTTAGCAGACGATAAAGTTCAACGAACGCGCCAGATTGGAGAATCCGTGTAAACTCTCCAGTCTCCACGCTCGTAAACGTGATCATCCTCCATATATCCAGGTCAACCGCAGAATTCTCCGGAGACGCCGAACCTGATGTGGGTCCGATCGACGTGGAATCGAGACAACAAATGCTTGGACGTACTGTAGTTGGGTACTACTCCTACATTTGCACAAACGTCAAAACACTTCATAAATATCATTGATCTGCATGTATACCGACCTCCTCGCGACACGTAACACCTCGTCGCTCTTGGGGCACAGTTCTTCCGTTTGTCCGTTGCACGGCCGAGTGCCAGAGCCGGTTCCTTGCACTCCTCAAACCGCGCACTGGCACCGTGCTAGCCTGCTAGGTCGCTGTTGCGCGTGAAAACGTCGTGGCGGCACGCCGGGACGAGAGGGTCGGGCGAGCCAGTGGTGGCGACGGGACGCACGTCGGCTGGGGACCTCCCACGGCCCAGGACAAGTGGTCCGTGCATGCGCGCGACGTGTGTGGACGAGTCCCTCTCGCGGAGTCGCGGTCCGTGTCCCAGCCCAGACCAGGTCCGCGCGAGCGAGTGTGTGTGGCTGGCGCTTTGCTTGCCGTCTCGAGCGGTCTCGGCTCGGTTCGGCGGCGGCGCACGCGGCACTGGTCCACTTGGCAACTGGCGAGTACAGTAGCCGAGTAGCGGCAGGCTGGCTGCTGGCGTTGCGCAGCTGGACAGCGCGTAGACTGGGACGTGTACACGTACTGGTAGTCGTGTCCTGTCGTCTGCCGTGGCAAGGGGTCAGGTCAGATCTGAACCCGTGGGTGATGGGCGGCCGAGCCTGCCGTGTCGACAGACGTTGACGGAACAGCGCGTCATTGTCGTAGGCTCGTCGGAGAAGTCAAGTGGTTTGAATTCTGATGTCCATACCGGAATTCCAGAATCTCGCCTGGTCGATCCGTCACCGAGTTACTTTGGTTTTACACGCGGTTAATATGTGCTGGTTCGTTCGAAAGACAGGGTGGCCTATCATCTTTCATTTATTTTTTAATTGCTTACAGGATGTGGAATCTATTTTAAGAACTACACAGTACAACACGTACATCACACTCCACCCCTTATGAACTCTACCCATATGAGCACTTCCGAATTATCGAGTCCACAAATGTAGAGATTCTCGAAAGTCATCATAGGCGTCTCCGTTGTCGATGAGAACACGTAACGCCCGGTAAAGTCGAGGATTTGAACCCGAAAAGTGTGCGGGGAATGTGATAAGGTCATAGGGGTGTTGCTAAGCACCTTACAACCAGCATATAGTGTGTTGCTAAGCACCTTACAACTCGGCAACTCCAAGATCCATGCATTTATACTACTTTATTGTCAAATTCTAAATGTAAATCATTTTGCATTTTCTAGGCACACAGAAAAGGCAAAAACGACTTATATTTTTTTAAGGGAGAAAGTAAGTTAGATGGCCATTCTAGAGAATAAGTGGACAAAGCTTATTTTGCGTTTTAATCCGTTGAGCGTCGGTAGACAAACTCATTCAATGATTGACCTCGCAACGAACAGAGTCTGGAATGCAGGAAATATTCTATGTTTTGTGAGAATTGAACATCTTATAAGGAAAATCTACCACAATGCACAACATCAAATTGGTTTCATACTTTCATTAGATCATCAGCTTTAGCATTGACCCGTCAGCAGTGGCCAAACTGAAGCTGCACTTTTGTCTAACAAGAATGATTATTCAAGCACAGAAAAATGAATTAATTGTGGGCCTTATTGAGCACATTATTCCACATGGGGTGGCCATCTTGTAGTATGCAGATGATACCATAGTGTGTCTCAAACATGATATGCAAGGGGCAAGAAATCTCAAACTCCTTCTTTACCTATATGAGATGATGGCTGGCCTGAAAATAAACTTTAACAAAAGTGAAGTGATCATTGTGAATGACTTTGACAATGTTGGTCCCACATATGCTGAAATCTTTAACTGCCAGATAGGATACTTTCCTATAAAATATCTAGGGGTATCTGTCAGCCCTAGTAGGCTTCATGTGATTGATTGGGCCCCATTACTTGATAAGAGTGGGAAAAGGCTAGATGTGTGGAAAGGTTCTACTTTAAACATTGCTGGCAGAACTACTCTCATTACTGCTAGTATGAACAATGCTCCAATGTACCACATGTCAATATACTTGTTCCCCAAAACTGTAATAAAGGACTTGGATAAAGATAGGAGGACCTTTTTCTGGCAAGGAGGCCATACTAAGAGAAAATACCACTTGATTAAGTGGGTTAAGATATGTAAAAGCAAGAAAAAAGGAGGGTTGGGAATTAAAGACATAAGAAAGATGAATATTAGCTTGTTATGTAAGTGGTGGTGGAAGTTGGAGAATGAAAAAGGCTTATGGCAGGATATTATCAGATTTAAATATCTGAAAAAAGATTCCATTACCTCTGTGAAACATAAGCAAAGTGATTCCCCCATCTGGTCCGACTTGTTAAAAGTGAAAGATCTTTATCTCGGCGTAAAAACTTATTGTTCATGATGGAACTTCTACATCTCTCGTGGTTTGATACTTGATAGAGGATAAGCCTCTATGTGTATCACATCCAATCCTGTTTAAATTTTGTGAACAAAAAGACATCAATGTAAATCGGGTAATAAGTGGCATCGAAACATGTCATTTAGCGGATGGTTAAATGGAGATCTTCCATCTCGAATGGTTAGATTTGAAAGATAAAATTCTGGGGTACCGGTTGACATCCGGTAATGACAAATGTTGGTGGAAATGGGAGAAAAATGGGAAATTTAGTGTGAGATCAATGTATAATGCTATGACCTCCAATGATAGTGGACCATATCATAAAAGAATCTGGAAAGCTAAGATTCCTGCCAGAATCAAGATTTTCCTATGGTTGGTTGCCAATAAGGCAATCTTAACCAAGGATAATATGTTGAAGAGGAACTGGCAAGGTAGTCCTACTTGTTATTTCTGTAATCAAAATGAAGATGTGGATCATTTGCTGTTCACTTGTTCCATTGCAAAATGCATTTGGGCTGTTATTGCATCTTGTATTGGTGCTGATGATATTCCCCGCGCCTTTAGACCGGGGCTTGGGTATGGTGTGATAAATGGTTGCCTTCTGGTAGCCAATTCCATGCCGTGGGCCTCGCCATATGTTGGGCGATTTGGAAGAAAAAGAAACTCTGTTTGTTTTGAGGGGAAAGTTCTCAACAACCCTCCTGGAAATTATTTGTCATGCTTGTGGATTGATGAAATTCTGGTCAGGTCTACTGAAAGAAGATGAAAAGGAAATGTGGAGCAAGGCGGTTGAAGCAACCCTCAAGTTTGCTGTCAACCTTCTTCACCAGCCTCATGCAAACACTCCCAGGATGCTGAACATTGATGCGGGCGGCCAGAGCGCAAGTACAGCAACAGGAGAAGAAGATGCTGCTGGAAGTTCAAGGAGGCTGACGGGTGATGGCGCCAACGGAGCTGGAGGAGATGAAGAGTAGACGTTGCATATTTTATTCTTCTCCTGAGCGATGTGGTGCTCTTTTAATGTGAACTGTTAGCTGCAGTTTCTTGGGGTTAACTTGTCCCCCATGGCTGCCGTTTTTTTCTGAACTCTCTTTGTTGCTGTCTGAACTATCCTAAACGTTGTATTTCCGTTACTTAGTAATGGAAATGGGGAATCCCCTAGTTCGAAAAAAAAAAGCAGATTCTTGATAAGCAGAGAATTTACACGCGGTTGAATCCAGATTCCAGAGTGCACAAAAACGTTCCAACTCCAACGGCCCTTCCCGGTCACGACTTCTGAACTGAACACCTGAATGGTAGGCCAGTCAAACTGCATGCCAAACAAAGCACACAGTTGCCCGCGGCTTCCTTCCGCGATGCCCGCCGACCGCCGCGGGATCGCGACCTTTTTGGCTCAAACTCCCCTTCCCTCTATATAGCCGGCTCCACACTGCATGCTGCGCAGTCAGGCTAGTCAACTCGCTCTCGTCTCCCGGACCCTCGCCTCCGCAGTCTGCTTCGCTGCCGGCTGCCGCGCGCAAAGGATGCCCATGCCTCGCCACGGCCATGCGCTGCTCGCCGCGCTCCTCGCGTCCGCAGTCGCCGCAGCCAGCGCGCAGCCGAGCGATGATGACTACGGCCAGGTGCACGTAAGCACGGCCATGATCGCGCTCCTGGCCGCCGTCATCGCGGTGTTCGTCTTCATCGCCTTCTTCACCATCTACCTCCGCCACTGCACCGGCTACGCCGTCAGGTCGGCTGGCGACGACGACCGCGCCATGCCCAATTTCGACGCCTTCATCTCGCGGTCGCGGGAGGCAACGGCGGCAGCGTGGGCTTGACGCCGAGGTGGTCGAGGCTTTCCCCACCATGAGGTACGCCGAGGCCAAGGCGCTGCGGGTCGGCAAGCAGGGCAGCGGCGCGCTCGAGTGCGCGGTGTGCCTCAGCGAGTTCGAGGACGAGGACCGGCTCCGGCTCCTGCCCAAGTGCAGCCACGCCTTCCACCCGGACTGTATCGGCGAGTGGCTAGCTAGCCACGTCACCTGCCCCGTCTGCCGCTGCAATCTCGACCCTAACAAGCAGGATACCAGTAGCGATGAGGAGCCCGCCAGTTTCCCGTCGATTCCAGTGGCGAGCAGCATCTCCAGCGATATTGTGGTGTCTGGGCAAGGACCGCTACCAGTGGCCGTGGTGATCGATGTAATCACTGAGGAGGAGGAAGAGGTGCGGCGGCAGGAGGCGCTGGAGCTGCAGCAGATAGGGACCCAGCGGCGAGCCATGAGGTCGCGGTCGGGGCGCAAGCCGGCGCCGACGCAGCTCGCTCGGTCGCACTCTACGGGCCACTCCCTCGCCGTCCGGCTCGACCGCGACCTGGAGCGGTTCACGCTGCGGCTTCCGGAGCACGTGCGCAGGGAGATGGTCGCTGCGGGCGAGCACAGCATGCAGTTGCGTCGCGGGCGAAGATCCGGGAAGGAAGCAGCCGCGGCGGCCGAAGCGCGCCCCTCGGCCGGCCGGGCAGATGGCAGTCGCTTCGCGCGGACGTTCTCCGGGAAGCTGTCCTTCTTTTCGGCGTCCAGGATGACGGTTAGCTCCGAGCTGGGAGAAGTGTCGTCCTCGTCGTCCACGAGGGGAGAGAGGGAAGCGCGTGGCCGCCGTCGATGCCGCCGACGTTCCTGTTAACGGGAGCATCCGCCTTGACCGCATTGGAGGCGGCGGGTCCGGTGCAAAAGCTGGCGCTGCGTCCCGCGAGCTGGCGGCAGCGGCGGACAAGGAGAAGAAGGCAGCTACGCAGCAGGTTCACACGTAGAATGGGAACAACAGATTTGGACGTCGACGAAACTAGCTTGAAAGTGATCTTCTTTCACACGCGAAAGAAATGGGCCTTTTGATGTGCGGGGAAGAGGGTGCCGATTTCGTTGCTGGGATCAACGTTGTAGTTCTCCAAATTCGGTAGAAGTTGAAAACAGGAGATGTACAAATGCTATTTTGCAATTGTGTGCAGGAGCAGAAACGTAACCTACAGGTAGAGATGGCTGAACAGAAGTTTTTTTTGACAGAAGTCTGAACAGAAGTTGAATTTTCTGCTCTGTATATATATGCACTTTACCAAGTTGCGCACTCGTGCTTTACTTTCTAGCCCTGATCCTTTCTGTTGGTATGCATATTACCAAATTTGACATGAGTTTTACTTCAGAATTAGGGCTCTGTTGCGAACTGATATCGCCATCATGTTTACCACGTTTTGGATACTAGCATGGAGCGAAATCGATGGAGTGAATCTCACACGCTCCACCTCAAAACCTACACGATTGACCAAAGTAACAAATACTAGGACTAAGTTCAGCTTGCTCTCCATACCGTCAAGAAAGAGTTGTTCTTTGTTCAACCATATATCTGTAAGCTTTGGATGGGATCCAAATGTTCCAATGGATGAACATTAATGTGCAAGTGAAGAAAGGCTGCAACCATCGTACGTGAGATACTCCTTAGATGTTCTGTGTTCATGCTCCAGAATGAAGCTGAAGTAGCTTTGTTAAAACTTTCTATTCATCTGCCTCTTCTTGCAAAAGAAGGTTTGTTCAAAATTTCAAGTGCTGCCTGAATCTGTACAGCATGACAACGATTAATACCTAACAGATGGTCCCAATAACAACTGGCAACTGCCAAATTCAGAGTTGATTAGCAACTGCCCGGATATTTCTTTTTCTCCCCCAGAATGTCAGTAGTTCCTGTAGTCTATGGAAAAAACTTGAGAGGTCGGCAGGAGAGAAGAAATAGATGGCCTTCTGCCTGACTTTTACGTGCACGCAGTGCAGAAAAAAACAGGTATCAACAATAATGCTTACGCTCTAGACGGCGACAGAAAGGTATGAAGAGGTTAATACAGCAGTTACAGGTTGACAACACGGCGCTGAACTGTTGAATCTGGAAACAAGCAGTGAACTTATTTTGCGGACAAATCATGGAAGACTACCTCTAGATAGTCCAAGTAATTAGCATTTGTGAAAGCAACCTATATTGGTAGTACTGCTTTGCTTCAGGATAAGAAGCAGTTCTATGGCATTGCCCCTCCATGCGTGGTGCGTCCAAAGCCACAAGATCGTTGTAACCTTAAGATTGGTTACAAAAATTGAGTCCTTTGGTGAACTGCAGGTGGTATACACGTATATATAGAGGACATGGTCGATGATGAGTCGTGATGGGCGCGTACAACAACACGTACCCAACATCACTGTTCATGTATTGGCAACATATATTCTAATTCCAATGAACCATGCAATTTTGCAGATTTAACTTGCAGTCACCCAAAGCTTGCCATTCAGAAATTAGAACCTTGACTCACCATTCTCTAGTTCAGATGCCCCACATCCACATGACGCCCTAACTAGCTAAAAGCTAGATTCAAAAAAAAAAAAAGCTCCATTCATCCCAAATCTAGTTTCAGTCGCTTTGTCATCAACCGCGTTCCCCGTTAATCTCAAGACACATGCATATCTGGCACTGTCATAGCTTGCCTGAGATACAGTGTTCCGCAAGTGAAGTCGTTTCTTAATTTAGGGCACAAAATCCCTTAGGTCTCAACAAAAAGGGACTTAGGGACATGTTTGAAGATGACACTAAGTTTTTTACTATAGTTTCACTATCTGCCTTTTAGCTGCAACATGACAGTCTAAAATATCTATTTTCTATTTAAAAATGGCAGAAAACTATGTCCAACATGGTTTTCATAAGCATCAGTGGTTGGACTGCTGGATGTTCACATGTTTCATCAGGTTTTCATTTCGAGACTGTCAGGCAGGAGTCAACCAAAGGAGGCATAGCCAAAATAGCAAATAGAGATATCAGCAAACATCCTAAAAATTCTCCAAACAAGGACAAGTAACCAATTTATATTTCCATGATGAAGGAAAGCATACGGAGGAATTCAAAAGTGTAAAAGGGAGGCTATGCAAGAGTAAGAACTGTATTCATCAAACAAGCAAATCAAATTCCAACTGAAGGAAGTGAGGCCATGGAATAAATATACTAAATAGTGGTACTGAATTCATGCCACAAAACAAGGATATAGTAAGTGCATCCAGATATGAGATATCTATAGCTGGGAAACACAATACTTTGTTTACCAAGGCACCGCCACAAAGCATTGCAGGGCAATTCTTTAAACTATTCAAAGCTGCAAATATTATTTATAATATTGAAATAAGATTCAGATTTCAGATTGAAATATTTGATTAAATCAAATAATTAACAGTGTGACAAGTTCATACATAATTCAAGTACAGCCAATATTTAGACATGAAACACAGAGAGAACAGAGTAACATATCATTATACCCATCTGAAAACAACCAATGGCTTACCTGAAATGATAGGGGCACAACAGCGGTATCAAGGAAGAACTAATTTCATTCAGCACACAAAGGCAGCATCTGTTGCAAGCATTTGTGAGCACCAAGGAACTGAACAATAGTTCAGGAAGAGGCTGTTGAAAAGTACGGGCAGAGAAGACCAAGATCGACTATCTTTGCCTTTGCTCCTCAGTATCCCTAGCATGCTGCTGTGAATGCACCTCATCTCCACGAGGCATTTTCCCAGCACAAGCAGTAGCATAAGCATCTGCAAGCCCTTCAATGCTCTTGTTGTAAGGATCAATAAACTTGTGGACAAATCTCTTCTCAGTTAAACAAACAGTGTTATAAAAGTCAAGGTTTTCCTTCACAAGCCCCTTCGCCTTCAGAATGTTGAGGACATAATGCCTGGGCATCAGCCGCCGCTGCATGCTATAGCAGAGTATTGCTGGCCTAATCAAGATGTACTCAAGCTTCAACCCAACATCCACATTCAGGAACTTCACTATGCAACTCAGCTTGCCTTCTGATATCCTCAGAATTTGGGGTAACTTGCGCACCACAAGGGCCAGCTCCGCTTCGGTGCATCCAAGAGTGGCCTTTAAGACATCCATTTTTGCACCAATGGAGTTGGGACCAACGCAACAGACAGTCCACAGGGCACACTTGAACATCCTTGTATTGCGCGGCACACCAAGCTTCTCAGCACATGCCACCCTTTCCCTGACATCCTCGGGCTTCAAGCATATCAGATTCGCGAACTGTGGAACATCAGAGGCAGTTAGACCGCACTGCTGTAGGAATGCTATGTTAGGCTTGACAACATCCTCAAGGTTCTTCCGACCGAGGAGGATCGGATTGATCTTGATGGCGGAGTGCAGCAGATCGAAACCCATGAAGGAGAGATAGAACTGGATGCGTGGAATCAATTTGGGAGCGACGAAGATGTTGGGGACGATGGAAACGAGGCGGGAGATTTGGGGAGGGGATAGCCCAATGCTGACGAGCTGAGCGAAGCGAGGGGTTAGGGTTTTGTCCACCTTGAAGCAGAGGAGCCGCGGGTACCTGGCGACTCCGGCGGCGACGTCGTCTTTGGCAAGGCCGACGCCCGCGAGAAAGGCGAGGACGGCGTCGGGTTTGACCGGAGACTTGAGGTGGGTGAGCCCCTTGGACATCCTCCCGCTTGCGCTGGGGTGAGCCCGCAGGTGGCGACCAGGTATTCCTCAGCGACGAATCGGGCGGGAGAAGTGGCGGTGGTAGCGGTGGAGAGGAGGCGGCAGTGGCGATGGGAATGGGAGGCCGCGCGGATGGAGGACACGAGTTGAAGTTGATGGCGCAGCATCGCGGCGGAACGCCGCCTCGGCGGGGAAGAGACGCGCGGGACGGCGGCAGAGGTTTTGTCGGGCGGGCAAGTTGATTACAACGAGGTCATGGCGACAGATTGGCCCTGCGGGGGGCTGTAGTTTGTGGCCGGCATGTCCAAATTGGCAATGGACGACGGCGAAGATGGCGGCCGCTAGAGGGGGCGCGGCGGCGGTTCCGGGAAAAGGGTGGGCGAGGGAGAGCCGGAGAGGGAAAAAGGCCTCGGCCTGTCCCAAGCTACCGTTGGTGGGCTGTGCATTCGAGTGGGCAACGCAAACTGGTCCACCTGCGCTTCGGTTTTGTCCACGGTGAAGCCCATCCCAAATTGGCCATTTGATACAGCGAGCTTCCGGCGCCCCGGCCTCCGCCACCGTTCCGACTCCGGTCCACGTCACCTGGCCCTCCGCCGCGGTGGCATCGCCGCGCCCCCATCTCCGGTCCCGGCCTCCGCTGCCGCCGCCGCACCAGCTCCGGCCCCATCCACCTCCACAGCCCCATCTCCATTTCCGGCCCCGGCCTCCACCGCAAGCGTCGGCCGGAACCACGGCGGCCTCCATCCTCGGCCGCCGGCCCCTGGCTACGCCGCCTCAGGTGTCAGGTCGCTGCCAACCCCTCCCCCCGCGTGTACATAGGCGTCCGCCATGATGAACCTCCCTTCCCGGCTCCGCCATCTCTGCCGCCTTCTCGCGACCCCGCCCTTGCTAACCCTCGCCGCCACACACTCCCCCCCATCTACCGTCCTTCCGACCGCTGCACCCCACTCGAATCCTGCCGCCGCGGGTTCATCTACCCAATCTCCCAGTGCGGCGGCTCTTCTCCGAGCGCGCCATCCTCCCCACTCACCTCCAGGACGAGCGCTACGCCACGCTCTCGGATAGGATCTATGATGCCGTGATTAAGACGGGGGCGGAATCTAACGATAGCACGGAGGCCGCGCTCGACGCATTGGGCGCCGAGCTGACTACCCCGCTCGTCGCCGACGTGCTGCACCGCCTCCGCTACGAGGAGAAGCTGGCGTTTCGGTTCTTCGCCTGGGCGTCCCACCAGGACGGGTACAGCCACGAACCGGCGACTTACAATGACATCATCGACATCCTCTCCGGCACGCGGTACAAGAGCCGCCAGTTTGGTGTCCTCTGCAACGTGCTCGATCACATGAAGCGCCATGGCACGAGGTCGGTGCCCGTTGAGGACCTTCTGGAGATCCTGCGCGCCTACACGGAGAAACATCTCACGCACATGAGGAAGCTGGCCAGAAGCGGCGGGTTCGGATGCGTACACCGCCGGAGACTGACGCGCTCAACGTTCTGCTGGACGCGTTCTGCAAGTGTGGGATGGTCAATGAAGCAGAGGCGGTGTTCAGCCGCGTAAAGAGGAGGTTGCTGGGTAATGCAGAGACATACAGCATCTTGTTCTTTGGGTGGTGCCGGGCGAGGGACCCCAAGAAGGCCATGAAGGTGCTCGAGGAAATGATTCAGATGAAGCACAACCCGGAGAGTTTCACCTACATTGCAGCCATGGAATCTTTTTGCAGCGCTGGATTGGTGTCAGAGGCAAGGGAGCTGTTTGAGTTCATGAGGACTGAGGGGTCAACGATATCATCGCCCACAGCCAAGGCGTGTTCGATTATGATTGTTGCGTTAGCGAAGGCTGATCGGATGGAGGAAAGTTTTGAACTACTTACAGATATGAGAAGTTGTGGCTGTATGCCTGATGTGACTACTTATAAAGATTTGATTGAAGGGATGTGTTTGGTGGGTAAACTTGATGCTGCATATCGAGTGTTGGAGGAGATGGGGAGGGCTGGATTTCCTCCTGACATTGTCACATACAATTGCTTTCTTAATGTGCTTTGTAGTCTTCGAAAGGCTGATGATGCACTTGAACTCTGTGAGAAGATGATAGAAGCGCACTGTGAGCCTAGTGTTCATACCTATAATATGCTGATGGTGATGTTCTTCGAGATGGGAGAGGCACATAGAGCATTAGATATATGGCTTGAGATGGACACAAGAGGATGTCAACGTGCTATTGATACCTACGAGATAATGATCGATGGTCTCTTTGATTGCGGAAGAACTGAACATGCAACTGCTCTTCTAGATGAGGTTATAAACCGTGGCATGAAACTTTCATACAAGAAGTTTGATGCTATAATGCTGAGGTTATCAGCAGTGGGCGACCTTGGCGCGATACATCGGTTGTCAGAGCATATGAGGAGATTTTACAATGTTGCGATGTCGAGACGATTTGCAATCACCCAAAAGAAAGAAGAGCATAGGCTTGAGAAGGAAATGAGTGTCATGACAATTCCTGCTATTGCTTCTTGTTACTGTGGATAATCAGGAGCTTTTTAAAGGTAATTGATGCTGTGTTTTCTCTGATTTTACTGCCAGCTATTTGAGGTAAACATATTAAAAAAATGTGCTTTGGATTGTGGTCTAGACATGGTATTTAATTCAAGTTCGTCTTTGTGGTATATCTTTTCCTAAACTTGCTGTCATGTTGCTAAACTTGTTTGTTACGTTGACCTCTTCTCATCCCAAAACTAGTGCAATGCCTGCTAAGAATGCAGTGAAATCTTTGTATGTAAAGAAATACCAATATGAAGTAGGATGCTTTTCTTTTATTACTACTATTTGGGACACTAATCTGGGTATGCCATTATTTATATATTTAACCAGTAGTCCAATATGCATTTTGCTTACCCTCTGATATAAAAAAATATAGGCGCTTTGGGACATTGAAAGAATTTACAGGGTGATACTTTGGCCATCATAATATTTTTTATTTTGAAAGGCACAATGTATATATTATGATTTTTTTTCATGAGGTGTCTAAAACTATTGGCTTTTTTAGCTATTCATGGTCAAACCTAGAAATGTTTGATTCAGGACAAGCCTAAAACTACTTATTTTTATGACCAGAGAGAGTAAGGATATTTTAGATTTCATTTTACTGGACTGAGTTGAATTGGCTTCAAAACTGGATAGTTGTTGAGCTAATAGGTTATTTAGCATTTTTTTTTCTTTGCAATATTAAGGTCTGAAAGTGTTTGAGACTACAATTTCATGCATTGGTGATACCTGAGCTTTTACTAGTTGGATCCTTTGCTTTTCAGTTTGCTTATGCTAAGCAGGAGTAATGTTTATTCTAAACAAGATGTCATTGTGCAGGGTGGTTGTTGTATGCCAGCACATATTGTTGGAACAAGCTGCAGTGGAAGAAGCACTGCATTTTCTTAACGTAAAAAGAAGCAGTGCAAGACCCCATTGATTTCTTGAATTGAACCTGTGCTGTGAATATCATTGCATTTGTGTTGTAGAAACATGTATAAGGTACCCCCTCAACCCCACCCATTTACTGCAGTCCTATTTGTTTGAATCCTATGAAGAGGACCTATTTTATGGCCTTCTTGTTCATGTGGGACCCATTTCTTCCTCCTTTTGCGCTCAGATGAAACATGTGACCTACACCACTTTCCTCAACTCCTGTCTATATGTTTCTCAACATAAAATTTTGGGCTATTTCAAAACTCGGCTGCTTGAGGAAACATTGTACTGATAGCTTGTTGCTTTACCATTACCCTTATTTTCTAACACCATTTACTGATCCCTCCTTTGTCCACGTCACCCTTTCTTCCTGCCCCTGCGATTCATCATCCACGGCCACAAAGTTCATCACTGGCCACAGCATCGCCGCCTCCACCAAACCTTCCATGATGTTCCAAGCTGCTACAGAGAAACAAAAGGAAGAAAAAGACCGCTGCTCCAGCCAAACGCGTGACCACGCCGCCGCCACCACCACTGCCGCCCGGGCGATCGTGGGCGCTGCGCGCGCACATCCGGGCCCCTCCTCTCCTCCCCTGCCTCTCTCTCTCTCTCTCTACCTCCTTCCTGAATCCTCTGCCTCCAGCGGCCCCCTTGCCCCCTCCGAATTTCCGTCTGCCCCTCCCTCGCACCGACCGCTGCCTCAGATTCAACCGCCAAGGCGCCGGAGCAGTTACGGCTTTGGCTGGGGATGTTTTTGCTGATTCCTTTTTTCACTGTGCTGGGGTGTTGGCCAGGAAGGGGAAGAAAGATCGCGCAGCCTGGCGCCATCACGCCGCTGCGACTCAGCCAACGCAGGCATCGCTGTCGCCTCGCCTTTTTGCCCTCAGTCGTCGTCTTCAAGAGAGTTAGGGTATGCAGTTCCCCCTCATATCCTCATTATCATCCAATTGAATTACCTGCCTTTGGTTAAATTAGTACATGCCCCTTTTCTGATGACGACGGCAAAAGGGGCTTGATGCATGTGCAGAAGCTACCACCACAGTCAACAAAGGGAAGATTAGTGCTAGGTGGGACTTCACACTTTTGTTTCCTTCATCTGTTCTGTAATATTTGTTTCGGCTCTAATGCAGGCAAAACATGTTCATATATCTCAGTCAAATGCAAAGATTGCTGATTGCATGTGATCTCAGTCAAATTAGTTCTCTTCATTTGTTATTGCAAAGATCGTTGATTGCATGTGATCTCATTAATTCTCAGTCAGATTAGTTCTACTTATACCGTTGCACATATATCTCAGTCAAAATAGTTCTCTCCATTGATTACTTGAGAATTTGTACTTCTCTTTTTTTTTTGTTCATGACACCCGCATTAATTCTTCAGTACTCTGCCTCTTCAGGTTTGCAATAGCCTACCTATACCAGAGAATTATTTTAGCTCAGTACCCTTGCTCTGTATTCCAGGGTGCCTCCTGAGAAATAAACTAATAAATCAACATGTTGTGTTCTGTGAACATTAGGTTAGATAATTCCCATTATATACAGACATGATAACACTGATAGCACTTCCTATCTCAATATGTTCTGCCCATTCGAGTCATTGCACTTACAGGAAAAACAAAATGCAAATAAACACGGAAAATGCTTTTCTATCGCTTTGCTCACCATGATTGGAATTTCTTACATATCTTTCATACTGCATCTAATACGGTTGCTGAGTAAGAATATGGACCCCTTAGAACTCATCACTGTGTATTTTATTTATTTTTGGGCAGCTGCATCAGCAATTGGTTTGGTAGGAATTAACTAGCAAAAACAGTACACACCCTGAGTCTACCATATACCTCTTGCAGCTTAGTGTCCATTTATATCAGCTGTGCAGATTAAAATGTTGGTTTTCATTCTACTGTACAAGCTACATTATTTAATCTATTTACCAGATTTCATTGGATTTTATAATCTCCAGTGCTATTTTACAACGCACAGCTGATATTTTTAAGTTAATACAGATCAACAAAAAAAAGTTTGAGTAAGGTGTACTACCTTTTGTATTCCAGTTCAGTGATATCAATGAACATGACATTTCCAACAGAGTGTAGGCTGCATGAGGTGGCCAGATATTTGAAGTTTCGAGTCAACTCAAGAATAGCGAATAGAGATCTCATATATTCCTCCTAAGCACCAAAACAATGTAACTGGTATCTTCAGTGCTTCTCCAAGACTACTACATGAACGATGATGTTCCATGCTTTTCTTTATGGATTACATGCAACCACATTTCAATAAATTAAGACACTGCAGTTAAGCAGGGAGCCAAAATCGTGTGTTATATATTGCCTGCACCTGCACCTGCACCTGGGGATTTCTGATGAGGGCCCTGAATAGCAACTTTCTACCTCAGATTTCAACTCCATCCAGTACTTTTACAGTGCTCCTGACTCCTCATGATTAGTTACATAAATGACTGGCAATTAGGTGCTAACCTTATTTTTTCACATGCTAAAATATGGTCCAGCACTGTACAATTATAAAACCTGAATTTATTTTGTCATATTTTTACTCATTCAAACTTTACAAAAAAAAAAAAAACTCCTTAAACATATACATGTTTTTATTTGTCTTCATGCTGTTTTGATTCATTTATGTAAAAACATTTCATGGCTTGCAGGAAAGAACAGCTTTGTGGCTTCCGATGTATTGCCTTTCTGCCTCAGTTTGATTGGTGCTGCAAAAGAACAAAGATGGCACAAAGGATTCTACAATGTGATCAAGCCATGCCTAATGCATTCAACTGTGTTTCTATTAGCAAAACACAAACCAGGCTGAATGCCCACTTCATGTGTTCTCCTGTGCCTAATGCATTCAACTGTGTTTCTGTTAGCAAAGCATACAACCAAGTTGTGCATCTGATGAAAAAACAAAAAGGCTCACTATCCTTGCTGTATACAAAAATGGCCTCAGTAACATCCATTTTTTTCTGTCTCCTATAAATTTGATCCCGCTCATTTTATTGCAACTGTATTTTCGTCTTTCCTGTGATTCAGATCTTCCTAATCTGTTTGCAGATTCCGGCTAGTTTTTCACTAAAATGGGACGGGGTTGCACTTTATTCTGTTTTAGGGAGCATCTTTGTTCTATTAGTAGTGTGCTTTTACAAGCAGAGGGTGACAATGACTAAAATTTGGTCGTTTGGCTGGTGCCAAAGTTGAAGACCTAACCACCAAAGTGTAGTATATTTAGTTAGTGTGTGCACTGCAGCTGCATCAAAACTGTGGCTACATTGTCGATCTAAAGATGCTAAACTAGTAAATAGGTTCATGGCTACCTTGAGCTGACTTCCGTGTACACAATAAATTTCCTACCAGCGGGCAGTAGGAATAACGGATAGCGTATAGGTAACTGGTATCTCTCCTATTTGTTAAGGGCCTCGTTTATTAGTACAAAGTTTAATATTTTAACTCTTTTGAATCTCTGAGCGTATGTTGATATAAAATGAGTAAAAAAATAATCATATGGATAAGCGTATGAGGGATAATATTCTGTAGGTATCTGAAT
Organism: Hyparrhenia diplandra; assembly: GCA_015847255.1. Classification (NCBI taxonomy): domain Eukaryota; kingdom Viridiplantae; phylum Streptophyta; class Magnoliopsida; order Poales; family Poaceae; genus Hyparrhenia; species Hyparrhenia diplandra. The sequence continues at coordinate 3,812 of JADLZK010009282.1, read as the reverse complement.
CTTCTATTTTAAAAAAAATAACCCGTTTAGTTTAAAGTTTCTAACTCTTTAGACATATGTTCGAGTTCTTTTATACAGAGATGTACATCCTAGTTACCCGTGGTAGGATAATATTTTACCACAAACAAACGAAAGTGTGGCTTCATTGGAGTTCCAGAAGATTTTGCTAAAAAATAAATTTTTTATCTAAACAGATTGATGTAATTCTTAGTGATCCTAGATGCTTCCGTGTTTGGTACTGCAATTGTGCATATTATTCCCTCCGTCCCTTTTAGATGTATGGATAGCCGTTTCTCAACTTTTTTGACTAGGTTTGTAGAAAAATATGTGTTTATATTTTTAAATAAATTTATTAAAAAAAAAACTAGACTTAAAGATCTTCCGATGATACTAATTAGTTATTATTAATATTTATATATTTTAATATATAATTGTGCAGTTTAAACGTTAAGCTTACCGAAGAAGAAATGTTTTAGGGATACGTTTGATCAAGCTCAACTAAAAGTGCAGGTTGGTACTTCCGTACTTGTAGGTGACGGCTACTGGTTATCAACAAACATATCCGGGGCATCGGGCAGAAGCCGCCAAAAGGCACATGACCACCGTTGGCTTTGTCTCTCTCTCAGTCCTGTCCTTGCAATCAAGGGCTCCAAGGGCTGTGAGCTAGCTAGACCTAGGACGGCCACAACTGTGGAGTACCCTCTGCTCCCACTGAGAACCTGGAACCCAAACCCTGGAATTGAGAGCTTCGGATCATCGGATGCCATCAAGCAGGCGCAGGTGAAATTCTCTGAAATCGAGGCCTCATGGCGGGCCCGGCGGGCGGAGAGCTTCGGGGTTGAGGTTCGGGGTTTTGATGAGTCCCGAGGTAAAATATGGCTCTGACGGAAAAGATATCTCTGCCAACCAGTTCTTGTCCGGCCGTCCCATGAGATTCCCCGCGTCAAGCAGCTTATTTTTTACTGCTCGTATGTTTTCTTTTGGCAACCTCTTTCTTCTCCATAAGAATCTGTATGCCGAGCGATGCCGAGCGATGCGACATGGAATTTCAGAGGAATGCGATAAAATGGTATGGGTGTGTTTAGATCCCAAAATTTGGGTGTAAAATTCCTGTAGCTATCGCGTTGTGTCTGTTGTAGCACGTTTAGTTTGTTAGTGGTAAATATTATCATCATGGCGTAACTAGGCTCAAAAAAGAATAAATGCCATGATAATACATCCCCAAACTGTGCAATTAGTTTTTTAATTCACCTAAATTTTTATGAGTGGGCCAATGCGTTTTTGGGTGCTTGTTGAATGTTTAGATGTGATGAGATGTGATGGGAATTTTGGAAACTTTTAGTTTTTTGTTGATGTGTACTAGGAACTAAACACACGAAAAGTGTAGGAGATGGAAAAAAAAAACTTGCATTCCCAAAGGGGTTACTGTATATCGCATTTCGTTTGAGCCAATAGGGCATTTCGTTTTATGGAATCCCTCAGCTAGAAATGTAAAAAGCTTTCGTTAGAACAAGATTTTGTCCTGTCCTTTTGACCAGCAAAAGAATATTACTGGTATGTTAATTGGCTTTCATGACACAATGAAATTGAGGCTATTAGATTCCTATTTTGAGGTTGTTAGTGATTTTAAACATAATAAATACGCCATTAGAATAACTATTAGACAAAGGAACAAGATACATTACCTTAATTGTTTATCTTTGTTTCCTTTTTGAGATGGAGTTTTTTCGCTAACTGTAACCACAAACAAAAAGAAGAGAAAAGAATAAGACATCGAGCGCTCTAGAAAAGGAAACATAAACACTTCTGTGTGCTTCACTTTTAGATGAAACAAGACCCCAAAGCAGATGACTAGGTGATTTTATTAAGAAGAAAATATTCACCTATAAATTTAAGTAGAAGAGGACTTAGAATCTTAGTGTGGTTGGTGCAGCTAGACTCACTTCATGAATCAGACAACTCAAACGAATAAGAGACAAAATGGCCACTGCTAGTGCTAAACTCGACTAATCCTATGTCTCAGCGGACGGCGGTGCAAGTCACTCCGCAGGTGCAGCGTGCACACGCACTGGCTCCAGCTCAAAAAGCATTGGCTTGACCTGTGTACGTGTGCTTGACACGTTTAGTGCGACCGCGACTCTGCGAGCCCAGGCCGGAGCCTTCGCCCGGCAAAGGCATCTCGTGCCTCGTGGTCGTGGACTGCACGGACGCACCGGTGCCGCACAGGACAGGGGTAAAAAGCAGTGGAGGGCCGGGGTCGGGTGCTCTACATGATTGAGCACTCAACATTGGCTCGTTGCGACAGGACTACAGGAAGCCATGCTCTGAAATAGTGCCTCACCTGTCCTTGTAGCTTTCGGCAGTTGGCCGTACAGTCAGATCGAGACCCGTTTCGAATACCTCCTCCTCGGTCCAAAAGGACGCTAAATTTGGGTTGGGATAAGTTAGTTTTAAACATTCGATCAACTGTATAAAATAATGTTAATGTTTTTTTTAGAGTTTTTAGATTGCCCCTGTCTTTAACATTACCATCATTCATTACATTTTCTTGGGCGGGAAACACCGTCGGTCAGGAAAACATTTTCATGTATATCTCAGCTAGCACGCAGGCCAGCACAAAAACATAGACTAGGTTTTGAATATATTACTAACAGAATAAAAAACATCACACCAGCTCCTTGTTCTCAAACTGACCCAGATCTTCCACGGCTCCCAAACAGCAAGATCAGTATATGTCAAGCTTCAGCTTCATCATCACGCGGTACAATCTAAATAATGTTAATCCACGTTTTAGAAATAGCGGACAATGTTTTATCAATGCTGTTGGAACATAATAAGCAAGATATTTTACTGTTGTTTGATGACTTTTTATCATCATAGGTTGAATCAACAGGATAAATTATGGAATCATCACACTGTTACCAAGATTGTTGATGCTGCTAAAATTCAGCAGTTCCGTCAGGTTGTTTGCTTAATTGTTTGTACAAGCTTTTTACCAAGACTCTTACTATTAGAATGGAGATGGTAGCAAAAAAATTGATACATAATTCTAAAGCTTTTATGAAGAACAGGAATATCACAAGTGGTATTATCGCTTTACATGAAATTTTACATGAGTAAAAGAGAGGAAAGAAATTGGCATAGTCTTGAAGTTAGATTTTGAAAAAGCTTCGACAAAGTAAAAGGCTGAAATTGCTCTTTGAATGTTTGGACAAAAGAGGTTTTCATGAAATGGTGTAAGTGGATCGAGAGAGGTAGTATCGAGTGCTTGTTAGTGTGAAACTCAATAACAAAATTGGAACATATATCAAAAGTTATAAAGGGTCGAGACAAGGGGACCCTTTATCCCCAATTCTTTTAATTTAGTAGTGACCTTGACAAGGATGGTGCTAAAAGCACAAAAAAGAATAAGGATCATTTACGGGCGATTAATAGTCATATTGTCCCACATGGGGTAGTTTTATTGCGGTATCTTGATGACACTATAGTTTTAGTTGAAACTAGAAAATGCAATGAACATAGAAAATGCTATTGTATTTTTTGAAATCTTTGGTTTGGGTTAAGATCAATTTCAGCAAAAGTGAAATTTATATGATTAATGATGAAAGAAGAATGGGGCGAAATATCTTTGAGATTTTTAATTGTCAAATTGGTCTCTTCCAATAAAATACCTTGGAGTCCCAGGTAAGTCCAAAGCGGACTCAAGGTTAAAGGCGGCTACCTCTTGAAGAAAGTGCTTAACACCCACAGTGTTACTATTACTAAAACATGACATGTCATCATGATCATTGCAAAGCATGCATGTTTAACTC